>PVLD010030229.1:0-17103 GCA_004027595.1 Dinomys branickii
GCCAGCATCTGTTATTGGATGACTTTTTCATACTGGCCAGTCTTACTGGGGTGAGATGAAATCTCGATGTTGTTTTTATTTGCATTTCTCGAATGACTAAGGATGTGGAACATTTTCTCATATATTTATTTGCCATTTGTATTTCTTTGTCTGAGAAGTGTGTATTCACCTCAGATGCCCATTTCTGGATTGGGTCTTTGAATTTGGACAGGTACGTGTTTTTTAATTCTTTGTATGTTCTAGATAGAAGACCTTTGTCTGAGGGACGACCAGCTAGGATTTTTTCCCAATTTGTGGGTTTTCTTTTTACTTTGCTGGTGATTTCTTTAGATGTGCAAAAACTTTTCAGTAGGAGGAGGTCCCAATTATTGATTCTTTGAAGTGTTTCCCTTGCAGATTCATTTTTGTTCATGAACTCTCTGCCTACTGCTATGTCTTCAAGATTTTTACCTACTTTCTCTTCCAATAGATTTAGAGTTTCTGTTTTAATGTTGAGGTCTGTGATTCATTTTGACCTGAGTTTGGTGCATGGTGATAGACTGGGGTCTATTTTCAGTTTTTGGCAAGAGGAAAGCCAGTTTTTCCAACACCACTTATTAAACAGGCCATCTTTTTTCCAGTGAGTATGGTTGACCCCTTTGTCAAATATTAGGTAGCTGAGTGGGTTTTTCGTTATGGTTGCATCTTCCAGTCTGTTCCATTCATCCTCAGGTCTGTTTTTTAGCCAGCACCAGGTTGATTTTATTACAGTAGCTTTGTAGTATAATTTCAGGTCAGGGATTGTGATTCCACCTGGCTTGTCCTTATCGCCCAGGATTGCTTTTGCTATTCTGGGTTGCTTCTGGTTCCAGATGAATTTAAGACATATTTTATCTAGATCTGTGAGGTATGCTAACGGTAGTTTAATGGGAATTGCATTGAATCTGTAGAACACTTTCGGTAGTATGGCAATTTTTACAATGTTAGTTCTTCCTAACCATGAGCAGGGTATGTTTTTCCATTTATTGAAATCTTCTTTGATCTCTTTTTCCAGAGTATTGTAGTTTTCACTGAATAAATCTTTCACATTCTTTGTTAGATTGATTCCTAAGTATTTCAGTTTCTTGGTTGCTATTGTAAAAGGTATGGTTTCCTCAATTTCTCTCTCAGTCTGTTTGTTGTTCGTGCATAGGAATGCTATTGATTTTTGGGTGTTGACTTTGTATCCAGCTACGCTGCTGAATTTGTCAATTAATTCCAGGAGTTTTCTTGTGGAGTTTTTGGGGTCCTCCATGTATAGTATTATGTCATCTGCAAATAGTGATAGTTTGACTTCTTCCTTTCCTGTCCTTATTCCTTTTGCTTCTCTCTCTTGTCTAATTGCCCTGGCTAGTGCTTCCAGAACTATGTTGAATAGGAGTGGTGACAATGGACGTCCTTGTCTTGTTCCTGACTTCGAAGTGAAAGTTTTCAGTTTTCGTCCATTTAGTATGATGTTGGCTGTTGGTTTGTCATAGATGGCTTTGATCAGATTGAGGTAGAGACCATCTATTCCTATTTTTTCTAAAGTTTTAACATGAACGCAAGTTGGAGTTTATTGAAAGCCTTTTCTGCATCTATTGAGATGATCATGTGGTTTTTGTCTTTGGCTGTATTAATATGATGTATTACATTAATTGATTTGCGAATATTGAACCATCCCTGAATTCCTGGAATGAATCCTACCTGGTCGTGGTGTATAATTTTCCTTATGATTTGCTGTAATGTATTTGCTAGTATTTTGTTGAGTATCTTTGCATCTATGTTCATTAGAAAGATTGGCCTATAGTTCTCTTTCTTGGTTGGGTCTTTCTCTGGTGTTGGCATCAATATAATACTTGCCTCCAGAAATGTGTTAGGGAGAGTTGCTTCCCTTTCGATTTTGTTGAAGAGCTTGAGGAGTGTTGGCATTAAATCTTCTCTGAATGTTTTATAGAATTCTGCTGTGAATCCATCAGGGCCTGGGCTTTTCTTTGTTGATAAGTTTTTAATGACGTTTTCAATCTCATTAATTGATATTGGGTTGTTCAGGATTTTTACGTCTTCCTGATTCAATTTTGGTAATTTGTACCTTTCTAGGAATCTGTCCATTTCTTCTGTATTTTCTATCCTATGGGAGTAAAGATTTTCAAAGTAGGTATTAATGATCTTTTGGATTTCCTTGGGATCTGTAGTGATTTCATCCTTTTCATTCCTTATTGCATGAATTTGAGTTCTTTCCCTTCTTTTTTTGATAAGGTTGGCTAGGGGTTTATCAATTTTATTTATTCTTTCGAAGAACCAACTCTTTGATTCACTTATTTTTTGTAGAGTTTTCTTCATCTCGATTGCATTAATTTCTGCCCTGAGTTTTATAATCTCCTCCATTATTTGGGCTTTTGGTTTGGCTTGTTGCTCTTTTTCTAAGAGTTTGAGGTGTAGCATTAGGCTATTTATTTGCTCTCTTTCTGTTTTCTTTGTATATGAGTTCATTGCTATAAATTTCCCTCTGAGGACTGCTTTCATTGCATCCCACAGATTCCCATAGGTTGTACTTGCATTTTCATTTATTTGTAGGTATTTTTTAATTTCTTCTTTAACTTCTTGTGAGACCCATTGGTTATTCCAGAGGTTGTTGTCTAATTTCAAAGCATTTATGCGGTTTTTGGAGTTCTCTTTGTCTTTAATTTTCAATTTCATTGCACTGTGGTCCAATAATATGCATGGGATAACTTCAATTCTTTTGCATTTAGGTAGATATGCTTTATGGGCTAGAATGTGGTCAATTTTAGAGAAAGACCCATGTGCTGCTGAGAAAAATGTGTATTCTGATGTTGTGGGGTGGAACACTCTGTATACATCTACTAAGTCCATTTGTTCACACTTTTGGTTCAGGTCTGTTATTTCTTTGCTGAGTTTCTGTCCAGTTGACCTGTCTCTGCGTCAGAGGGGTGTTTAAGTCCTCTATTCCAATAGTTTTATTGATTATTTGGTTCTTCATATCTGTTAAGATTTGACTTATAAAGTTTCATTCTCCTGTATTTGGTGCATATAGGTTTAGGATTGTTATCTCTTCCTCTTGCAGCTTTCCCCTAGGTAGTATGTAGTGGCCTTCTTTACCTCTTTGGATTGTTTTTGGTTTGAAGTTTACATTGTCTGCAAACATAATAGCTACCCCTGCTTTTTTCTGGAGACCTGTTGCATGGAGAATTGTTTTCCGTCCTTTAACTTTCAGCCTGTGGATTTCCTTTTGAGTAAAATGTGTTTCCTGTATATCACATATTGTTGGATTGTGTTCCTTAATCCACTCTGCCAATCTTTTCCTTCTGACTGGTGAATTGAGGCCATTTACATTAATGGTTATAATGGTTATATATTGGCTTATTCTAGTCATGTTATTTACTTGTTGTTTTCCTTCTTTTGTTGTCTGTTTACTTACTTGTTCTGTTTGAGGGTTTATTTCTATTGTTGTTCTTGGGATTGTGGTCTCTTTTTTCTCTGTCTAGAATATCTTTTAGTGCTTTTTGCGATTCTGCTTTGGCACTTATGAAGTTCTTCAGTTGTTCTTTGTCATGGAAATATTTTATTTCTCCATTGAATTTGAAGGATAGTTTTGCAGGATACATCAGTCTGGGTTGGAAGTTGTTTTGTCTCAGAATCTGTAATGCCTCGCTCCAAGCTCTTGATTTCACGGTTTCCGTTGAGAAGTCTGCTGTAATTCTGATGGGCTTTCCTTTATAGGTGAGCTGTTTCTTTTCTCTAGCAGCTTTTAATAGTGTGTTCTTTTGCTGGATGTCTGGGATCTTGACTATTATGCATCTTTGTGTGGTTTTGTTTGGGTTATGACTCGGGGTTCTGTATGCCTCGATTAACTGTACTTCAGTATCTTTTACCATGTTTGGGAAATTTTCTGCTATTATTTCAGCAAATATTCTTTTTATACAATTTGTGTTGTCTCCTGCTGTTTCACTAACTCTTATAACTTGAATATTATTTCTTTTTGCCTCATCTTGCAGCTGTTGCATTGATTTTTCTTGGATTCTTGATGACTTTGTGAGATCCTTCCTTTCATGCTCATTAGCTGCCATGCTGTCTTCAAGATCTGAAATTCTATCTTTGGCTTCATTTAAGTGGTTTTGCCAGCTTTCAGTCGAAGTTTTCAATTCCTGGCAATCTCTTTGGATCTGTTTCATTCATGGTAATTCATTCCTAAATTGCTCTTGTAATGTTTCCATTTGTTTCCTATTTTCTTCTAATCTTTTATCTATTTCTTCACTGTGTGTGCGGAACATTTCTTCCATTATGGTTTTTAGTTCATTTTTTGTCTGAGATAATATTTCTACTTTAATCTCTTTTGTGGCCTGATGGAGTTGTTTCTTTACTTCAGATGTGATCATTTCCAAGATTGCAGGTATGGCACTTATTTCTGCTTTAATCTGTTCTATGGCCTGTTGGAGATGTTTCTTTATTTTGAATGCAATCGTTTCAGAACTTGCAGGTATGTGGCTTCCTAGTTCCCCTATATCCTCGCATCCAGGACTTGTTCTGGGTGGGGTTGAGTTCTGAGACTGCGTTTTGTTCTTCTGTTTTCCCATTTTTGGTTATCAGATTCAAAGTATTGAGCTATAAATTACCCAGGCAGTTCACCAGTTAAAGGTCCATTGCAAAGGCTGCTCCAATGGCTCCTTCTGTTTGGGGGAATGTCCCTTAATCTTTCTGCTAATAGTTCCGCTCAAAAGGCTGCTCAGATGCTGCTTTGTGGGCTGAGCTACTCACTAGCCAGAGACCTGGCCGAGGCATGTAAACAGCTCCCCCACCCGCCCAGGGGTCCCTGCAGGCATGGGGGCCGAGCTCCTCCCCCGCTCAGTGATGCGGTCGGTTGCAGCACGCAATCGGCTCTCCCGTCCCTGAATCCGTGCAGGCAGGAAGGTCCCAAAGTGCTAATATTTCATGCTTCGCCTGCAATCTGCCACTCCGAGGCGCTTCTCTGTCTCCTAGGCACTCTTGCAGTGGTCACTGATCGCAGCTGCTGCTGTGCCTGTGGGCTGCAGGCCGAGGAAAGTGCTGGCAGTGGGGACAGGGACCAGAGTGGGACCCCGGTCCGCAGCCCGGATTAGCGCAGACTGCCCGAGGAGAGCGGGCTCTGAGTCCGCCCCGTGCTGCAGCCCCCCAAAAGCCAATTTCTGGCCGCAGCCACCGGCGAGCCGCGTATGGTCGGGAAGCGGGAGGGTCTGGCCCGCCGCAGGCACCCTCGGGGCACGAGGACCTGGTCGAGCTGCCGCCTGCGTGCTGCGCTGAGCACCTCAGGCGCCCAGCGCTCCGGGCCCACCCTCACCTCACCGTGGCAAGTTGGGCTGTCCCGCTGCAGCCTGGGCAGTGCAGAGCAACACGTTCAGTTTGAACTTCGCAGTCATAGTCCTAGCACTCACGCGTGCCAAGCCTGTCTCACGCTGGAGCTCTCTATCAGGGAGGATCTTTTTTTTGCTGCTCACCTGGTTGCCATCTTCCCTGGCATTGCTGTTTGAAGCAACAGTGTTGGCACTGATGCTGTCTTCGGGAATAGAGGGCAGGATGGGGGTCCTCTAGTTGACATCATTCTGTTCCTCTGTTACAATGAGAGAGAATGGTGAGGACAGTAATGCAATCGCTATGGGAAGGAGAGGGCTAAGGTGCAGCCCCGCTACTGAGAAAGGGCTGCAGAGACGCCACCCTCTGCCCTCTGCACACAGCATGGAGGCTGCTGAAACAGGCGTGGCTGTCTGTTCAGTACTGGAACTAAGGTGTGCGAACAACCCCTGTTCAGCTTATCCTCAGGGAAGGCACAAGGTCCTCGCCCGTGGAACTGTGCCATCCTTCCCCGCTGTGCGACCAAGGCAAGCCCAAGAACTGTGCAGTGCTCATATCCATGTTCACTGGAAGTAGATTATCCTCTGAGAGCCCCCTTTCTTCCTTCCTTAGAATCTTGAGCATTTTTCTTCTGCTATACAGAAACCCCACAACTTTATGGCTGTCCTGTCTCCTAATATTTATTTCCTCCTGTAAGTGTCTCAGCGATTTCAGTATGTGCCCAGCAGTGTAGAGGGCGTCCATTCCTGGTACACCTTCCTTTTCCATGTGGGGACTTAGCTGGCCCAACAGGCAGTCTGTCAATCATGGACATCCGACCTCTGAAGGTCCTTCACTAGTAGGACCATTTTATTGTAAACACAAGATCACCAACCAAGGCAACATGAAGGTGGAGAGGAAATGCACTGCCCTACATAGTTAGAAGTGAGGGGCACAGTGTATTTGGTATCCTGATTGGGAGGGGCCTTGTCTCTCTGTCGCTTTTCTTCTGGGATACATTTAGTTTTAGGCATAGTTCCCCACATGGCTTCGAAGATGGCCACTATCACTGTGAGTTGACGTCAAACCAAAATTAAGTGCAGCAGAAAGAAAACGTGGTTTCCAGATGCTCCAGAGCAGTTCCTGAGATGCCTCCCCAGAGGGCCCCAGCCATCTGCAGGTCCGGGGCTGATGGGCAGCAGCAGAGGGGCACTCTGATTGGCCAGGCCCAAATCTCTTACACACAGGGCAGGGACAGGGGACCTTTAGCCTGGACTGTGAAGGGGCGGGTAGTGGATGTGCTTGCTTGCTACCTCATTTTTGGCCAATCTGAAACAAACCAACAAGAAAGGAAAGAAACCCTAAAGCAAAAATGACCAATGCTCCCAGAATGGAGGTTAAATATTTTCCTTCTGAAACCTGCCTGAAGCTTGAGACTTGTGCAGATCTCACACCCCTTCTCCTGCCAGAGGCTGAGACAGGAGTATCCCAAGTTTGAGGCCAACCTAGACAACTTAGCGGGCGGGCCTAAAGATTAAAAAGGGCTTGGGGATGTAGTACAACATGAAGCCCTAGGTTTAATCCCAGTGAAAAAGAAGACATAGTTCAGCGAGGTGCTCACTGGTCCTAGGTAGCATCTGTTGCCTGTTTCTTCCCTCAAGCCCTTGTCTAACTCTGGTCTGTTTGTTTCTGAAACTTCTCTCTATTTATTTTGTGGTGAAGTAAAAAGTACCCATAGTCATGGATAATAGTGTTAAGAGCACATAATGAAAACACAGACATGAGTATTTTAAAGTGATATTAGGTGTAATAGGGTCCTCCCTGACAAGGTACAAGGCCCCTCGGAACTTCACAACAGCCATCCTTCATGGAGGTCTTTTTTCTAATTTGATAGGCTTTACTTGATTATTGGTATTTATGGTAAAATTTGTTATTCGGTATTGGTAAAATTCCTTATGGTAAAAATTCCTCTGGTTTTGATGAACTATGTTATATTTCAACGTGTTAAAATGTGGAAGCTTCATTCTAGGCTCAGTAGTTCATGAGTAGAGCTGGAGCATTAGGAGCGGTTTTCTTAGTCACTTTCTTGTTGTTAGGACTCAATACCAACATGCACAATGTAAAGGAGGAGAAGCTATTGTGTTTTGTGGCTCAGTCCATGGTTGGCTGCTCCAGGGCAGGAAGGCATGGCAGGGGCATGGCTGAAGGGAAGCAGAGAGAGAGAGAAAGGAGGACCCAAGGAGGGAGACCCCTCCAGGTCATGCCCCGTGACCCCTCTTCTTACATGACCCCATCCCCTAACAGCAAGTTAACTATCAGCCCCCATAATCTAGTCACCACCCAAAGCTCTGCCTTCTGGGAGACATCTAGGATTAGCCCTCACAGTACTTTATGCTAATTCATTAAGACAAAGATGTCTTTTTGTCTCCTGCTAAACCTACCATGCCTCAAGATTAAAAATTGTTACTGTAGTTCTTATATTTTGAGTCCATGTGTCCTGAATACTCTTGTAAAAGCTGTGAACTGTGTGTTGTGCTCTGGATTGGAGGTGGGGAATGGATGAAAGAGGGTCAGGTTATAAAAGTAAACAGGATATTGTCCCTGCACTGGGTGGAATTTTTGTCCTCAGGGGTTGCTCTAAAATTTGTGTCTCAGCCCTGGGTCCCATGTTGATCACTTAACAGCAGAAGTGTTGCTAAATATAGCAGCCTGAGATCAGGGCTATGTTTGTGGTGTTGTAAACCAAGCATGTGTGGGCTCCTTTGAGTCAGTAGGGATAATACAACTCCCAGTCCTCGTGAGTGTGGCCTCTCATGAGTGTGGCCCACCTACTACCAAGGCGTGAGCTGGTCCTGACTATTGGGAACTGTGCGCTCCTGAGATTCTCCACCCTCTCCTGCCTCCAGGGCTCCCCATCCTCTCTGGCCTGCTGACCCCAAGCCTCATCTACAAATGACATCTCCTCTTCCTTCCTTTTGCATATGCTTGGCCTTCTCCCATGCTCTGAAGACCCTCTGTGGAGGTTAATTCCAGGGGCGTGGAGCAAGGCCAAGCCATGGCCACACGCTTCTCATTACACTACCCTCTGAATGTGCAACAGAAAACTGCAGAGTTCAGGATGAGGTAGGGAGGGAAGGCCTGAACCACAGTACCACAGAGGTGTTGGTGGTGGGAGCAGGCATGGGAAGAGTGCAGCTATCAAGCCCTTGGGTCTGGACGGAGCCGGTCCTGGGCTACACTTCCCCCTCTGCCTGGCACTCTCCCAGTGCCTTTTAGGGGGCTGCACAGGTTGAGCAGCTTCCTGGGAATTTCTGTGCGCAGCCGAGGGGAGGTGTGATGTCAGCACCACTGAGTCCTGTGCTTATTGATCGCCGGGTTGTAACAAAATTAATTAGTTGCTGAGGTGCAGGGTTGTCAAATCATGTTAAATGATTTTATATCCAAGACAGAGATCAAAATCTGCTCATTCAATTCACGATGCAATACCATAATGGCCAATATTAAATTAGGGTTTTATCTGCTGTTATGTAGCTTTTAAAGTTGCCTTCCCCCAAGAAAAGTGTCTGGAAACATCTACAGCTCTTTATGTGTGCCCATTTGTGTCTCTATGTGAGGACTGACTGATAAAAACCTGCAGAATTAGAAAATTGTGTATGTATGTCCTTCAGGAGACTTACAAGAGGCACAGGTGCTTTTCAAACCAGGAAAGCACAAAGATTCCAGAACAATCAAAGAATAGCATTTGTTCATCCTCAGAAGGGCAAGGATTCTCAGTGTTGTTTCCAGGAGAAATTGCTTGTTATTTGAAATCTGGAAAAGAAATCAAGGGACAAGCACAAACCACGGAGCCAAGTCAAGCCTTCAAAGACTGCTTCCTCAACCATGCAGGCCCCAGCCTGTGGCAGCTCTTTGTCCTGGCCCCCCTGAGCTGGGGAGCAGCTGGACTGATGGACAGAAAGAAGGACACATTCCCACTCCATGTCCACATCTTCTGCCTTCCTCAGGCCTCACTGTCCCTCCTTCAAACCATTGGAATTGCCTCTTACCTGGTTAGGCCTTTCCTTGCTGCTCCTTGTTCTAACTCCCACACATTCACAGAGTTGTTTCTAAGTGGCTGAAGTGCCCTGGTGGCCACAGGTGGTAGCCATTTCCGATATCATGTTGATTGATCCTGCCCCCCACCCCATGCCTGGCATTGTGAACCTGTCCTTCCTGCTGTGTCCAGGGACCTTCCTTCCAAGCTGACAGTTCATCTGCTCAGGACAGATATCTGGTCACACCAATCCCCCACTCTGAGACTTTAGGGGGACGCAGTGCTTGAGGCTTAGGGGCACACATACACATGTGGTGTTCAAGAGCTCTCAGAACCTTCTCTTGCACCTCCCTTAGCCTCACATGCTGACTTTCCACTCCCACCCAGCCTGGGCCTGCTGGGTCATAGGGCATACCGAGAACACGCTGACTTCTTCACCCCAGCCTTTGCTGAGTCGGGTTCTCTGTTTTCAGTGATTTCCTAACCCTTTCTTATCTATTAATCTTTGGGACCCAAAGCCCTTTGTGAAAGTCTTCCAGAACATACATCTCTGAGGAGAACCTCTGGCTTCCTGGGGATTCCCTGTGCTCCCATGAGGCTTTGCTGGTTCTGGTTCTGTTTCTTATTACAGTGTAGCAAGTGGATGTGTCTATGTGTTCAGGTGTCTAGGAGGACAGTAAGGGCGGGAGCATGTTTTTACCTGGGGATGTTACACAGGAGAGGATTCAAGTGATGTAGACTCTACTGCCATGCATTTTTTTCTTTTTTAACATTACAATCCTGTATAACAATAGGGACTCTCTGTTTCCTTGTGCCAGTTGGCCCAAGATTAGGATTTAACAAAACTAACCAGCTCCTTTGGTCCCCTGGAAGAGCTTGCAGCTATTACTGGGATAAACAGATGAAGACAGGGTAGTGATGACACCGGGGGTGGGGTGGGTGGGTGGGGAAGCAGCAGTTGCATCATGCACCTTTGTGGGACAATAGGAGTAAGCCTGGTGACTCATTAGACCCAGTGGCATTGAATGAGTTCTCCCTGTCACTGCTGTACTCTTCTAGGTCAGGGTTCAGGAACATCACCGCTGTGCTAACTGCAAGTCTTTTGCTGCAGGTGTTGGCAATCCAACTTTAACTTGGTAGAGGGAATGGAATAAGAAATGCAGGCTCGGGCAACTCTGAGGTCCCTCATAGTCACAGTCAAGTCCAAGTGCTCCAGCGATGCCATGGAACTCACATTTCCTCTCTGCGTCCCTCAACTCTACTCTCATGGCGATATGCTTCATTCTCAGGTGCCACGTGGAGCCATGTGCAACTTGAGGTCCTGAGAATAAGTGTATCTCTCTCTCTCCTGGTACCTTGAGGAATCCAAGGAATGATTCTTACCAGCCCAGCTTTGAATCATTGCCTATGCCCAAGTAACCACCACAGCTGAGTCAGCAGTGGGCTTGTGGGCCAGGTTTGGATTGTGGCCCCATCCCTGTCAATGTGAGGTGGTATTGTGGTCACCCTTAAAACGCACCAAAGAAGAGTGAGGGTGGAGAGTGTGGCGGTTGACTTTATGTGTTCACTGGACCCAGCTAAGGGAAACCCAGGTAGCTCATAAAATACTGCTCCAGAAGAGATTAGCATTTCAATAAGGAGAGGAGTGAAGTTCACCTTCCCAGAATGAGTGGGCCCCCCCTAAACTGTCATGGGCCCAAACAAAAGAAGGCAGAGAAAGGGCTGATTGATTTGCTGCCCCTGTCTGAGCTGGAATATCCACGTTCCCTCCCCTCTGGCAATGGAAAGCCTGATTTTGGTTCTTTGGGCTCTGGGACTTGTGTCACCAGCTCCTGAGGTCTCAGGCCTTTGGACAGCAACTAACTGGTGCCACCAGCTTTCCTGGAGCCCAGCCTGCAGGGGCTGCTGGGAGAACTGCTCAGTCTCCTCCTGACGTGGGCCAGTTCTCTGGGCACAGCTCCTCTTCATGTCTGCGCAGTGCTCGCAGGCTCTGCTTCTCTGGAGAACCTGAGCAACACATGAGGGGGGGGGTGGTCACACAGGGAAGCAGTGTCCGTGGCACACAGGAGTGTAGCAGATGTCAGCCTGCAAACCGGACAGAAGCCTTTGCTGGTGTCCACAGGAATGATCACATGTATGCATTAGACTAAGGTAGAAAGAAAAAGAGAAAAAATATGTTCCAAAGCGATCACTATGATAAATTTCAGTTACCTAAAGATGAAAGAGAAAGGAAATCCAGTTAAAGTAATACTGAAGCGCTTGATCCAGAAGTACATTTCCCGTGAACTATCAGGATCACCAGGAATATTGGTGAGGCACATTTCAGAGCAGGAGGGACATGGACCTGAAGGAGGAAGGAAGCCCCACCATTCTGATTCAGTGCCATACAAGGGCTGTGGGTGTTATTACTGCAACCTTGAGCACCTCCTCTCAGCGAGTGCAGTGCAGCCTCCTTCTTAGGGGTAGTAACACACTTTGCCCCGGATGGTTATAATAATGGAGTTTAAATTGGTGGATACAGGTGCCATAATTTTCACTAGGTTGTTATCCTTGTGTGGAAATTTGAAGAATCCATTCAAGACACATTTCATGGTCTGGGCAGGAAGGAGCCAAGACTGCAGATGCTCTGATTTTTCTTGGCTCTCACGCCAGTCGCTTCCCATTCTGATCCATTCTTCATGCCACGGAGAGAATTGTCTTTCTCAAACGCCAACCTGATCACGTTTCCTACCTGCTTAAAATTTGTTGATGCCTCTCAGTTGCCATCAGCCTTGGATGAAGTCTGGAATCCTAAACCAGACTATAAAAGCTTTCTCTTTTCAGCTACCTTTCCCCCGCACCTGCTTGCTGTAGGCTCAGGGCCACTTTCTGTGTTCCCAAACACTTAGCTCTTGCACACCTCTGCGCTTTGCTCGTGCTGTTCTCAGCCTGCGTGACCCCAAGCTCCCTGTGACCCTCACTCCTTTAGGCCTTCAGTACTCAGCAGAATTCCTGTGTCCCTGCCTCGTGCTCCTGGGTGCTGTTGCTTCCCTGTTTCCCTCTCAGAGTACTTTCACTGAAAGAGTGCTCACTGCACTGACCAACTTGAGCCCGTGAGGGTGTCTTTGTCTTTTATATCTCCCCTGCCGGCACAAACCTAAGCACTTGCCCAGCACTCCATGCCTGTTGTGGAATCGGTGAACTTGAAGAAGATTGATAATGCAAAGTACTTCATGAGTTTTTGAATATCAAATGGTCATTCATGAGTTGTTTGGACAATGGAGACTGTTGCTATGGCAACATGCATGTGGCGTGTTAATTCTAGAGCCATGATTCACCCACAAAGCTAGTTTAATCTAAGCAGGGACAGAGTTACTGCAGCCTCCAGTGGACAGGGCCAGGGCCACAGCACGATCTCTGTGGTACAGAGCCAGCCCCCTGTGCCACTGAGGTGTAGAAGTGCCAGCTGGACACATGACATCCGGGAGGCTCAGGGCA
Source organism: Dinomys branickii (assembly GCA_004027595.1). NCBI lineage: Eukaryota > Metazoa > Chordata > Mammalia > Rodentia > Dinomyidae > Dinomys > Dinomys branickii. The sequence goes on from PVLD010030229.1 coordinate 12,833, forward strand.
AGGGTGTCCAGGCATGAGTTCCCTGGCTCCTGAAGCCTGGGAGGGAGCGGGCTTGGGATGCACATGGGATGTGTCAGGAAAGAGAGGTCCAGAATCTGGGTGGGAACAGCACCCTCCCAAGTGCACAGAGCCAGGCACCAGGAGGGAGTGGGGCGGTGTGTAGGGTGTGAACCCTGTGGGAGGGTGCTGGCCTCCCTCCCCTGTCCTCAGCCCTGTCCCCTCACCATGGTAGGGGTGAGGGTGCTGGTTTTCTCTTGCCATGATAAAGACCTGAGGCGATCAATGGTTAGAGGAACAGAGGAACACAGGTTATTTTGGCCTGTAGTCTTACCCCGTGCAGTCAGTGATTTTGTTTTAGGCCTGTGCGGAGGCAGCATATCGTGGTGGGAGCAGGTGGTGGGGCAAAGCTGCTCACCTCGCACAGAGATAGAGACAGCGAGAAGAGAGAGACTGCTCACCTCATGGCAAGATGGAGACAGAGACAGACCAGAGACAGAGGACAGGTGCCCTGTGAGGACATACCTCCAAAAAGCCCCTCATGGCCCCGCCCCCTCCCACTAGTGCAAAGGGGAGGGGCTCAGACGCTTGTTTGACTCATGGTTACAGTCTGCAGCTGCCAGCTTCAAGGCAGAAGCAGCACGGCAGGAAGGCTGAGTGGAGGGGAGCGGCCCGCGCCTGGGCGCCTGGAAGCAGAGAGAGGAAGCGGGAGGGTAGAGTGTTAGATCCTCCCGCAGCACCTCACCTCTTGGGACCAGACCCCACCTCCGAACAGCGGGTTAGCTACGTTGCCCCTGTGCATCAATCCCCTTCCCCAAGCCCCACGTGTGAGGCCTTTTGGGCACATTCTCAGTCCAAGCCGCAGCACCGTCCTCGATAGGAAGAGCTGCTCTCCTGGGCAGAAGCTGGCCGCTGAGCTGCAGGAGCAACGACCAAGGCTGGGCAGTGGAGAGCACCGCACAGGAGGGTGGGTGATGATAGACAGGCTGGGAAGCATGGCATGAGACTTGCTGCCAGGGGTGATGCCAGGCTTCTCCGTCTGTCTCACCGGGACCCACTGAGGAGGGCAAGAGTGGCGTGGGCAACCTTGCCAAGAGCGCCAGTGAGCATTCAGGGTGGACTTTGAAAGTCCAGCTTTATTTGGAGTAACAGGACATGGCTGGATATTTGTGTCATCCCCTAAATTTGAGTGCTGAAATCCCAGCACCCGAGGGGATGGTCCTAGGAGGAGGGGCCTTTGGGCGTGATGGGGAGGGGGTTCTCAGGGCTGGGGTTGGTGCCCTTATGTGCAGTCCCAGGGCACTCTCACTTTCTTCTGGTACTCCAGGAGGCTGTGGGAAGTTGGCCCGCTGTAGCTGCTGAAAGAGCCTCTGGTTTCAGGCTTCCAGACGCCAGGGCTGTGGGAGCGCATCCTTGCTGGTGGTGAGTTCTGCAGCTTTTGGCATTTGTTACAGCAGCGGACTGGTTGAGATGCATGCATCGCTCCCTCGCGTGCTGAGCAGCCAGAGACCTGCTGTCTGTGCTGACTGAGTTCTGACAGGTTTTAAAGCAAAGGCCAAAGGGCTCAGGTATAGCAGCTGTCAGGTTTCCCCCTGGATCGGGGGTTTCAGCACCCACCTGGTCTGTCAGGGCCTGACTCTTTTCAGACTTTCAAAGATTAGGATGGTTGTAAGATGCTAGATGCTCAAAGTCATTAAAACATAAACAAGAGACTTAAAAAAGCAAGTTAGATCCTTTAGGAGCTGCTATTCCTGTACAGCTGCTGAGTCCAAATGTTCTGTGGTCTCCTGGTGGGATTTTATACCTCCAGAAGCGGTGCTCCTTTGTGGCTGTGGAACCTTCATCCCAATCTTTCCCTGGGGTGAGTGAACTTGCTCTGTGCTCCCGCCTGAACATGCTCGAGGTGCTCCTTACGTGAACCGAACTCCGACCCTCTCCTTCTCTACTTTGTATCTGACAGACAGTGTCAAGGCCAATTGTATCTATGTAGAGAAAATGTCTTCACTCTCCAGTGAACGTTTGGAGGTGCCTGTAAAGAATCTGGGGCAAACTGGAGGTCATGGTCTACTGGTCTGGATGGCCACAGCTGCTTCACACTGCTGAGCCTCTGAAAGCACACCTTGCATAACAATAATCTCATCAATCAAATCTGTAGTGGATTCTCATTAAAAATGGGAACCTTTTGCTGTGGCTGACTGTGGTGGCTGTGCATGGAGCCTGCATTTGGAAGCATGAAACACGAAATGCTTCTGGAATTTGGTACCAACGTTTAAGATCTTCTGGCTAGCTCAGGAGATAAGAACTTTCTGCCTCAAGGTTGGAAGAGTGGGATATGGGAGAACACTTGAGGCTATCTGGACAAGTGGATACACTAGTCTACGGAGGTCAAGATACAACGGGACACAGAGTCACTGTGGAAGCTGGCTGATGATGGCGAGGGACCGCTGCCTACCATAGCAGATGGCCGGGGTTACAATGGGGGCACTTTAAAGCATCATTAAAGCATCGTAACATTTCATCCTGCAAGTCACTGGTGGTGTGGAAAGGTTCTCCTACCAGTTCTCTGTGCTTTTTCTTCCGTCACAGTTTTCAGTTCACTGTAATAAGAGAAACAAAGGTTTCCACAGTTCCTGCCCTTCCTTTTGGTGAATGACCCTGTTCTTTGCTGTCTTTTGGAGGGAAAGACTAAGGCCACCAAGAAAAAGAAATACTTGGGGTGAAGTTCAGGGGCCGCTGAAAAGCAGGTACCTTCAGGCTGGCTCTGCTATCCCGGTCTCAGGCATTACCGCCGGGCCCAGTCTTCTCAGGCATGCTAAGTGAATTCAAATACAATCTTTACAGTAGTCCTTGGCATCTAGTGAGTGCTAATAAATGTTCAAAGTGATTGTTCCAGACTTTTGAGAAATGGCTGCTCTCTCCTTGTTAGCCAGGCTGTGGGAGAACATTATGCTTCCGGCCTCAGGCTGCTCAGGCTGCCCCAGAAACCAGCAGGAGTAATCGCCACCAGCCGGGTCCCAGGCGATCACAGATGCTCTCCGAAGGAATACGCACAGTTCACATTTCTGCTACGGACTTAGAGATGGAGAAGGTGGCAATGTTTTTCCTACTATAAACTACGACTTTACTTAGTAAGCAAATATTTAAAAATGATATCGATGTCTAGTTACAAGAGAAATGAACAGCCCTTACAGAAAAGTTGGAGCACATGAAACAGCACTTTAAAAGGTTAAAATTTTTCTGTTAATTTTACATGTGTTGTGTTTGCAAATCTACTGGCTCAGGAATGCTTCTGTTCTTGAATAATTTGGTTCCCAAACAGAAGCATTTGGCAAAATTTTGCTTTAATTTGCCAGCTCCCCATGGGGTGACAAACGATAGCAGCACTGTGGTCCCAAGTGGTGGGGCGAATTCCGTCGATGGACTGAGGCATCGGGAGGGCGTGTCTGCTGCTGTATATATGTGGGCGGGTATTCTGTCCATGTCTAGGAGGGTGCAAAACTCTCCTAGAGTAAAAGCATGTAATAAAGTCTACTCTCAAAAGGCTTTCTCTCTCTTCCTTCCTCTTTCCCTTTCTCTCTCCCTTTTCTTTTTTTTTTCAAATAACCCATCATCAATTATTCCTTAGCATTAAGTGATATAATACAATAGTAGAACCATGTTAGCCCTCCTGCATATATGTATATACATATATACATACATACATTTTTGACTCTTTCTTTTCTCCTTTCCCTCGTCCCATCTGTTCTTTGTTTTTGAACAGATTTCCTTCATGTCTCTTAGTTTATATTCCCACACTCAGGTTCTTACACCAGTGATACAATACGTTGCCTGCACATGTACCGCTAATTTATTTCACTTATGAGTATGGACTCCAGTTTTGACCACTTGCCTACAAAGTCCCCAAAACTGTCTTTCTTTAGAGCTGAATAATATTCCATTATATAAAAATGCCACAGTTTTTTAATCCAGTCTTCTGTGGATGGACACTTGGGTTGCTTCCACATTTTAGCTATTACAAATTGCACTGCTATAAACATGGGTGCACATATATCAGAGTGATATGATGTTTTCAGAACTTCTGGGAAAATACCCAGAAGAGGAATAGCTGGTTTGAATGGAACCTCTAGACCTAGTTTGCGGAGAAATCTCCAAACGGCTCTCCACAGTGGTTGCACCAGTCTGCATTCCCACAAGCAGTGTAATAGAGTCCCTATTTCTCCACAGCCTCGCCAGCATCTGTTATTGGATGACTTTTTCATACTGGCCAGTCTTAC
>PVLD010030230.1:0-17103 GCA_004027595.1 Dinomys branickii
GGAAGCGTTACAAGTCTATCTGAGCTATATATATATATAGATATAGAGAGAGATATAGAGAGAGAGATATATAGAGAGAGATATATATAGAGAGAGATATAGATATATATAGATAGATAGATAGATAGTTTTTTTTTTTTTTTTTTTTTTTTGTCTTTTTGAGACAGGGTCTCACTATGCAGCTCAGGTTGGCCTTGCGCTCACTTAGTAGCTCAGGCCAGCCTCGAACTCACAATGATCCTCCTGCCTCAGCCTCCAAGTGCTGGGATTACAGGCGTGCACCACCGCACCCGGCTCGTCTGACCAATATTTTAACACGGAGAGCCTAAATACATTGCCCTTTACAGAACAGGCGTGTAAAGATCTCTTGCCCGTCTTAAAGTATTAACTGTTCTAATAGGAAAGTACTGATTTCTACTTTTGTCCTGTGCTCTTGTCTTGACAAGTTTTTTCAGAATAATCTAATCTAAGCTTTCAAGCTGCACCCTGACGAGGTACTTTTGCATTGTCAGAGCATTTCCCGAGGGGTGTTTTAAGTGTTGCTGAGTTTAGTATCTAATAAGCTATTCTAGGTTTTAGGCACAAGCTAAATTACCCTTAACCAGTGAGACTGAGTGTGTGTGACTTTGCGGTGACAGGAGATACCCAGTGTAAGAACAGTACACTTCGTCTTTTCTCCTTTTTTCTTCTCCCTCCTCTTCCTTTCCTTCTTCCTCGCTTCCTTTCCCTCATCTCCCCTCCCTCCCCTCCTCCCTCCCTTTCTGTCTCCTTCCTCTCCACTCCCCGCCCTTCCCCTACCCTTTTTTCTCCTTACCTCTCCTTCTGCCAGGGCTCAAACCTAGGGACTTGCACACACTGGGCAAGCACTCTGTCCACCTATTTTTAAAAGAAATTTTGGTTACCTTTTTCAACACTGACAATTACGATACACAGTTTAATACTGATTCTTCAAAAAAAAATTTTACCTAAAGCACTATTAAAGCATATGTGAAATAAATTATATTGCTGTTACTGTGACTTCTTACTGATAAAGTATTCAAGTCCTAATAAAGTAAGCAATAATTAAATTTCTAATACATTTTTAAAAATTTATTTAAAAGGAAGCCTGGCTTCATAACACTTGGCAGAAACTTTTTTCCTTCATTAAAAAAATACTATATTTGGTTAACTTAGTGTTTCAGAGATTTTGAAAATATGCTGGATGAAATAAAACCAGTTATTTTCCTTAAAATTTATCTAGCTAAATTATTTTATATACAAGATCTTATGCTGAGTTTAGAACATTAACTGTTGGAATTTACATTGTGATACAGTGATAAAAGTGTTTATACTATGATGATACAGAGCAGTAAAAGTCTCTAATGCACCATCTCTGTCTTCCAGATTTGGTTGCTATAAATGTTTAGGTTTTAGGCCCTGTACTTTGGCTAGAGTTAAAACTATTCTTTTTGAGTGTTTGCTAGACAAATCTGTTTATTTTTCTGAAGTAAAGTTTTCTTAATAGTTTTAATTAGTGAGTCTCACTAGTTACTTGTACTTTGTCTTCTTTGGAAGCTTGAACCTTTGTCTTCAAGTTTACATATAAAGGCAAAAAACATTCTGCCTAAGTTGATTGTTTTTAGGAAGGTGTTTATTACTGAAATCTTAATACATAATTATGTGAATTGGGACAAAAAACCTGCCACCTTTCATGGGGTGGTGGTAAAGATATGCATTTATAGTTCGAGCTGAAACCTGGCACACCATTTCTTCAGAAGCCACTTCATAAAACATGAGAGGCTGCCCTTATACAGCACTATCTAAGGCCAGCACTGGTTGGTTTGACTGCAAGTTGAAAAAAATAATGTTCAAAATTGTGACGTACATTTGTTGTTGACATAATGAAATATAATCCTTTTCATAATATTGTCAATTACTGCTTTAAGGTAGTATATATTATACTATTCCTGATAAAATTGAGGATGGAGAATTTAAGAAACTTACATTTAATCTGAAGTATATTGTAATGGTAAAAGTCAGAATACAAAATCACTTGTGTTTGAATACTGTCTGTCTATTGGATATATTTTACACAATTCTGTAAGTACCACTTTAGTCTTGATTATGAATATGTTTGCTATTAGTATGTCTTACGTCAATTAGGTTATACTTTCGTACAGATACATTTTTAGTTGTCTAGAAACTACCAAATTATTAACATATTTTCCATTTTGTGTGAGCTTTGAAATCCATTTATGAAAAGAAATTTGTGTGAATATATGCAATGTCTGAACTAAGGGGTTGCAAACTCCAGCACCTACATGAGTTAAACAGATTGTTTAAATGCTTGAGCTGCGCTTGCTTTGGCAGCACATACACTAAACGCTTGCACTATTTGAAGGTAGTGGTGAAACAGTCAAATTTTTGAATGTTGGCAGATAACTCTCATGATTTTAGGGCATGCACAAAGCTTAACTATGGGCTCTCAGTTTGCATCCTTTGATAAAAATAATTGCCTTCTTCCTTCTGTTCTCACACCTGTCCTACCTCTCCAAAACTATACATACACTAATTTATTAGGGATGGGGAGTGGGGGGTGATTAAACTCGTTCCAAAATACAATTAAATGGAAGCTTTCTACTTTGGGAAAAGCTTATAAAATATATTTGAAAAGTAATGTTAAATGATCTAAAAGATCATCTTTCCAAACCACACTTGAGCTCAGTTTATGGTGTTTACTTTTCTGTCAAAATTTAGGAAAAGGATTCATAGTGAACTTGTATAATGTCAAATGTCTGTCTCATTAGGCATTAAAGAAGCATTGGTCGACAGGTATAATGTTGTTAGACTATATAACTAAATGTGAATGTGGGCATGACCTCCTAAATAGATCAAAGACTAATGTCTTTGACAGTTACAAGATGGCAGACCTTGCCTGGGGCCTTTTGGTGCTTCACATTGAAACAGTTTCTCAGGAAGCAGGCCTGAGGGTTAAGAATGTGTTTATAAGCATGAGCAGGTAAAAGTAAAAGGTTGTCTTTTGACATTTCAACTAATCCCTTCCAGCCTTTGGTTTACTTAACATTTAGGCTGTTTGCTGGCAGGAGAAACTGGCTTTTTCACATATGCTATATGTCATTTTAAATTGGGCATTGATTTTCATGCCTGATAATTGCTTAAGTTTACAATGAAATAGACTCTGGTATCATTAAAATGACGTGTACTGGCTTCTTATCTTTTCTAAACCCTTAGGTTTTTTTCTAGTTAAATGTGATTCCTTAATGATATATTTTATTAATAATTTTAAAAACATTTCAAAGTTAAATATATAACTCATTATTCTTTTTTTTAAACTAAAATAATTCCCGAGGTAAAATATTGGCAGTATTTTAAGGGCCTTTTGGATTGTTAAAACATGTTTGAAAATTTGTAAGTAATGTGTCATACAGGAAAGTATTTATTTTGATGAAAAATAAAAGACCAGTGAGTCATAATTTTGTTTATTTAATCTAATGTTACTATGCTATCTCTAGATATTTCATCTATAAGAATACTTCCTGGAGCAGCTGTAGTGACAGCAACAGTCTTTATAAAGTATCATCTGTCTGTTCTCTTTATGTATAGGCAAATTTTTCCATAATAAATTTTTAAATAAAATTAACCACAGAAGCCAGATAAATTATTTTGCTTAAAAGAACTACAAAACAGGATGTTTTGGATATTGGATGGTAGGCACAACAGGCCTGAGATTCCTGAGAGGAAGAAAATAAACAGGATGAACCTCACATTTGCATCAGATTGTTGCTTAGAGGCCAGGACACACGCACATGCATGGGGAAGGAGGAATAAACCTGAACAGAGCTTAGGAGTTGAAGGACTCCGTGGTCAGGAGACCGTGGCAACAAGAATTTGGCAACAAGAGGTACACAAAGAGAAAGGTACTGATTGGCACGTGTATGAGAGGAAACTATCTAAGGCCAAGAAAAAGAAGAGCAAAAGAGTTCTTTGAGTTCACAAAAAAACAGGGATAGTTGGTGCTCTCACCCCCTGGGGTGAGGGGTTTTTATAAAACATGGAACACTGGATGCAGTCAGCAGAGGAGTTCACCCTTGTACCAAGTATATTAGCCCTGGCCTCCTGGCTGCTCGGGACCTGCGCTAAAAGTACAAGTCAATCTCAGAAGAATCAGTTGGTCCCTAGGAGCCTACTTAGATTGCACAAGAAAACACAAACTGTATAATACAACAAAATCCAGTAACTTGGTGTAATATTAACGATATCTAGTATCCAATCCAAAATTAACAAACCTGCAAAGAAGAAAATGTAACTTCTGATATAGAAGAAAATCAACCAGTAGAAAAACCAGAAATGACAGAGGTGTTAGAACTAGCAGATAAGGACGTTAAAATGTCTTATGTTTTATATCCCAAATGTTTAAAGAAGATGAGAAGTAAAATATTTTTATAATACCTTTGTGACATTTCTATATATCAAAAATATATGTAACCAAAAATGCATTGAATGGGGTAGACACTGTAGAAAGATCAGTAAACTTGAACACAGAAAGAAAAATCATCCAAAATGAAGTATATATAATGTGAAAGAAACTTGGAAGAAATGAACAGAGCACCATTGGCACTTGGGATACTACAAAATGGCCAAATGAAGATATAGTAGGAGACCAAGAAGGAGAACAGTGTAGAGGCAGAACAAAATTTTAATGTTAACAGAAGTCCTTCAGGTAGAAGGAAAATGATACCAGACGGAAAGTTAGATCTGCATAATGAAAGAGTGCCCCAAATGATAAGTCACTGGGTAGAAAGCGTATTGCCAGGAAAAGTGGAAATATGAATAAAGTGATGTCCCAATGTTAACTTTTTACTTAGACATATATACCACAGTAATGTTCTGTGTTAACACTGGGGGAGCTGAGTAAATGGTATACAAAATCTCTACCTTTATAACTTTTCTGTAAATGTAAACCCATTCAAAACATGCTTACTTAGCCTGGCACAGTGGCGTAGGCCTGTAATTCCAGCCACGTGACAGGCAGAAGCAGGAGGATTGCAAGTTCAGTCCTAGCCTGGGCAACTTTGTGAATGCCCCGTCTCAAAAATAAAGGTTGGAGGTGGGGAGTGGCTCAGTAGTAGAGCGCTGGCCTAGGATGGGTTCAACCCCCATTACCTCAAAAAAAGGGCTTAGTTTAAAAAAATTTTAAAGCTTATTTAAAACAATTAGAATGTTTTATGGGTTTATAGGTAAACCTATGTGTAAAACTAAAAAGTATGGCAATGATAGCACAAAAGTCAAGAAAAAGCAGTGGCAGTGTATTATGGTATGCTTCCTATACCATATGTGAATTGGTGTGAAACTATTTTAAGGTAGATAGTAGTAAGTTGAAGATAAATGTTTGTAGAGCAAATACAAGAAACAAAACAAAAACAAAGACAGGTAGTTAGAATCTAGTAGTGGAAATAAAATGGAAGCATCGGGGAAATTTGTATTGATCCAAAAGATAAAAAGCAGGTGAGACTAATGGGAAAAGAGGTAGCAAAATATTCTTAAACCCAGACATGACAGTACACAACATTAAATATAAGTGGCTTAAACATTCCAGTTTAAAAGATTTAGAAAAGCAAAGCAGAGATTAGGGCTGAGAGCATGGATCAGTGGTAGGATGCCTGCCTAGAATGCGCAAGGATCTGGGCTCCCGGGGGAATGGGAGCAGAGATGGCCAGACCAGATAAACATAAAGGGATGAGCTACTCATTTATTTTAGCATGGTTGAATTACAAAAGCATTATGCTCTCTAAAAAGGCAAATGATTGAATTCTATATGGTAATATATATTTACATGCAATTCTAGAAAAAGCAGAAAGCAAGCAGATTGGTGGTTCCTAGGGTCAGCAGTAGAGGAAGGAAATCAATTGAAAAGAGATAGGGAGTTTTTACCAATGATCAAAATATTAATTATGATTGAATGGGTGAATTACAGGACAATATATTTGTCAAAAGTTATGTACTTATTCACTGAAAGTGTGTATTATGTATAAATTATCTCAAGTGATAATTATATGCATCAGGGAATTTAATATAAGGGTGAATAAAAACTAATAAAATGAAAATTTTAGTACTGGAAAACAAAATACCTATTTACACTACAAAATTATATCAAAATGTTAAAAATTAGTATGATTTTTTGAAAAAAGCTCTAATTGTCTCTACTACATTTTTTTTTAACTGTCAGGTTGAATTAAAGCGACAGTACAATGACCATCATTCAAAATTAAGAGGACTTTTACCTGGCCGGCAATGGTATGAAATTCAAGCATACAGGGCCTTAAACCAGGCCCTAGGTAGGTAAGGAAAGTAAAGTTTATTGTAACTCTCACTTCTGTCATCTGTGACTAGCACTACATGTAGAACTAGTATTGCTAGTTTTTCATTTTTTAATAAAGATGGTAAAATTCTAGCTAACTAGAATCCCAGGAAGGCGTAGTTTTCCAGGGAACAAAGTTGAGATAGCAGCCAGTTTGAGGAGTCGTTCTTCTTGGAGCATCTGCTTTCAGTCACTGAGGGTGTGTAGAATCTTCATGTCTGTTAAATTATGTTTATCAAATACAAACAAAATCTGTTACACTAATAGGATCTTGAAATTGTGTCACTTTTTATACTTCAGTGTAAAGAAAGCAACTGATAAGAAAATATTTTTCATTTTAATATTTATAAGATTTGGGTAATAATTGATTATAATCTATACTTTCCTGTGCCTCCCACACATGTTGATAATGTTTATGGATAACATTAAAATGGAAGGATATTGAATAATTAAACATAAAGTAGTTACTTTTTTAAAAAGTAGAAACTTGGGAGTGAAGCACTTAACAAGTCACTTCTAATAGCAGTGCATGTTGGTATGCCACATTTTATTTTGTTTTGTTTTTAAGCCGATTATGAGAGATTAAATTACTTGGTCAGGGTTGCCTAGTCAGCAAATAGCCTTTACATCTTGACCCTGCCCTGTTCTTAAAGCACAGCTCTGCTTTTTCATCCTTGTACTTTACTTCCAACTAGAAGTTTCACCATTAAACATAAACACCTCCATCGCAAACCATCACACATACCTGTGCCTTACTGACTCTGAGCACTGCCTGTAAGCTACGACCCTATTCCTTGGCAAATTTAGCACTCAGGACCCCAGTTGAACGTCATAGCTTTTATTCCTTTAACTATACTTATCTCAGTTACAGCACATGCCTTACTGTAATGTAATAGCCTAGTTACGTTTCCTCCCCTGTGTGCATGTTACACAATTTTGCCTTCTCAGCAACCATGTCTCACCTTGGTGTATACATGCTTCAGAAGTGCTTGTGGGATCAGTAAGAAGTGCTAAGTTCAGTATTGTCGGAGAGCTGCTTGAACTTTAAAACATACTCTTCTAGGAGCACATAAAAATTGTACATTGGTTATATGATGTATAAAACTACTGTTTGTATTTTATTTTTTAAATAGAGAACCCAGTTGTCATTTTACTGATTTTAAATAAATAATATCAATAAATGATATCAACAAGTAGCAATTGTTACAGAGGAGTATATCCTTTTAATAATTAATCAAGATTTTGAAAATTTTTTTAAGAATCAAGTGAATCATTTAAGAAATTCATAATGCATGTTAATTGATAGAAATGTGCTTATCAGCTGGACATGGTGGCACACACCTGTGATCCCAGCACTCAGGAAGCTAAGGCAAGAGGAGCACTGCAAGTTCAAAGCCAGCCTGGGCTACATAGTGAGTTCAAGGCCGGCCTGAAATACATGGTGAAACCCTGTCTCAAAAAAACAAACAACAACAGAAACCCAGAAAAGATGGTTATTCTTTGAGACACCCTTCTTATAATATCTAGAAAATCTAAACTAAGCAGAAATTGAGTATTTCAATGTTATCTTTTTTTAAGGCCCGCATGGGATTATTAAATATTTAATATAAGTCCATGAGATACATTAACAGGCCTTAGAAACATACCAGATGGTTTTGCAACTATGTTACAATTATGAGTTTTCTCACAAGTCCACTTTACTAAAAGTATAATCTTATGTAGGCATAATTCTTTTAAACAATAGGAAAACGATGGGGAAAAAAGGTGAAACATTTTTCATTTCACTGTTTTGTTAACTTCAATACCTCAGGCATAGGACACTTTAAATAAAAATCACAGTGAACCCGAAATAGAGTGACATCCTGACTTTGCATTGATTTTCAGCACTCTTTTATGGCATTGACAATATTTATCTTCTTTCTATCCTGTCTAATATTACTTGATCTATTGCCTTGGAACCTACAGTGTACTTTAAAGAATATCAAAAACAATGTCATGTGAAATTTACATTTTTATAGTCTTTGTGAAAAAATTCAACATTTATGTTATTGTTTTTTTCACTCAAAATCCCACGACAAGCCGGGCATGGGGGGCGCATGCCTGTAATCCTAGCACTCGGGAGGCTGAGGCAGGTGGATCCTTGCAAGTTCGAGACCAGCCTGGGCTACAGAGTGCAGAGTCTTTGCTAGATATTCAGATGTCTCTGTCATGAAAAACAGCCCAAAACAATGGCAAAACAATTCCAACAGAGCAAACAAAAACAGGGTAAAGAACTTTAAAGAACCAGACAGTATATATTTTTAGGCTTTGCAGCATATAGGAATATAAGGTTTCTTCCTTAACTTTAATAGGGATCTACAATAAACCTATAGCTAACATCACACTTAAATGTGAAAAATTGAGTCTTCCTCCAAGTTTGAATTTTCCTAAAGTTTGAGTTTTTGTTTTTGAAAGGACAGTATTAAGAAATATTTGCAAATCATGCATATCAGGATCTAGTATTCAGACTATATTTTAGAAACTCTTATAACTTAACAGTAAAAAAAAATATATATATATATATATATACACACACACACACACACACACAATTAAAAAGTGGACCAGTACATTGTGTATACATTTCTCCAAAAAGCAATACACAAATAGGCAGTAAATACATAAAACAATGCTCAAGTTATTGGTCAATAGGGAAATACAAATCAAAACTGTAATGAAATACCATTTTATTATTACAGTTTTTTTTAAAGATGTACAATAGCAAATGTTGGTAAGGGTACTGATACTGGAGTCCTCATACGTAGCAGATGGTGATGTAAATTTTGCATCTGCTTTGGAAAACGGTGTAGTAGTTCCTCAAAAAGTTAAACATAGAGTTTTCATGTGACCCAGGCTTTTCACTCCTATGTACATACCTAAGAGAATCGAAAACGTTTATTCATGCAATAACTTGTACACAAATGTTTATAGCCACATTATTTGTAATGATACGCAAAGTAGAAATTATGCAAATGTACACTGATTTGAATGAGAAAACAAAATGTTGTACATCCATATAAAGGAACTTTAATCATTTAAAAAAGGAATGAAGTGGGACATGGTGGCACACGCCTATAATCCCAGCACTCGGGAGCCTGAGGCAGGAGGACTGCAAGTTTGAGACCAGCCTGGGCTACAGAGTGAGCTCAAGGCCAGCCTGAACTGCATAGGGAGACCCTGCCTCACAAAGACAAAAAAAAAAAAAAAAAAGGACTGAAGTATTGATACATGATATGAGTGAAACTGGAAAACATCATGCTAAGTGAAATAAACCAGTTACGAAATGTCACATATTGTATGATTCCAGTTAAATGAAATGTCTGAACTAGGCAAATTTCCAGGGACAGAAGGCATATTAGTGATAGCGAGAGGTGAGGGGGATAATTGGGGTAATCGGAGTGACTGCTAGTGAACACGGTTACTTTTTTAGGACGATGAAAAACTGCAACAGATAGTCGTCTATGTTGTATAGACGTTAATATATTAAACCTCTTGTACATTTAAATTTTTTTAAACTTTTTAAAACAGACAAACATTTTGAAAAATACTACTAAATTGAATTTAACCGTCCATGAAAACAATAATGTATCATGACCATGTGAGGTTACACTAGGAATGCAAGCCTGGTTCAGTATTTGAATTGATCAGTATAATTTATCATGTAAGAGATGAAATAAGAAAAACTACATAGTTATATTAATTGCATTGTAAAATTTTTTGAGCAAGTTAAACATTCATGATTTTTAAAAAATTGTTGTGATTATTTGTATAACTGAGTAACGGAAGTGAAGATATCATTATGTAATATAGCATCCGTTGTTAATTCCCCAGTATCTTCTCTATGATGCTATATTTCCTCTATTGTTTTTTGCATTATTCTTGTTTATAACTGAGTAACAAATGTAAAGATAACATTATGTAATATAGCACCAATTGTTAATTCCCTACTATCTTCTCTATAACTGTGTAGTTCCTTTATTGTTTTTGCAATATTCTGGTTTATAAATGAGTAACGTATGCGAAGATAACATTATGTAATACAGCATCCATTGTCAGTTCCCTACTATCTTCTGTATAATTTTGCATTTCCTTATTGTTTTTGTGTTATTCAGGTTTATATTCTTTAATCTTTAAAATTAAAAAAACTGTTGTCAAACTGTTCAGGAGACAAGTACATAAAACCTGAAATACTTAAATACTTATTTAAAATACTTAAAAACTAGCCTATGTAGTTAAGGAAGAAGGTCTTGGAAAACATTTCCTAGTTTTCAAAACAGAGTGCACATAACATATTGGATAAGAGTTTCAGTAGTTATCAAATGTGAATTTTTTGTACCTACTTTGGTACATTAGATTGGGTAGTTTCTATAACTTCTCAGATTGATTATAGGAATGTGTAACTGGTACATCATTAATTTTCTTAATTTTCTGTCTGTCCCTCTAGAAACCTGACTTTTATATTTGATGATATATATTCTTTATTTCTCCCTATTTTTTGTAGGTGTATTCGACACAAAAATGACTGGGGAGCTCTTATTCTGGTGGATGATCGCTTCAGGAATAACCCAAGTCGCTATATATCTGGTAAGATTGCCAGCTGGGTTTAGAGTAAGAGCCAGTGACTATCTTTGTGTTTTCATTGTAATTCACAAACAAAAAACACATGGCGTGACATCTGCCTTCTTGACTTTGTAAGTATACAGTATAATATTATCAAGTACATGGACAATTGTATGCCAAGTCACTTCAGCTCTTCAGTCTTGCATAACTAAAACTTCATACTGATTAAACAGCAATACCCATTGCCCCCCTCCTCCATACCCTAGGCACCACCGCTGTACTTTCTGTTTCTTTGAATTTGACTACTTCAGATATCACATAGAAGTGGAATCAGACAACATTTGTGCTACTGTCACTGGTTCATCTCACTGAACATATGGCCTTTAAGGTTCATCCATCTTGAAATACCTGACAGGATTTCCTTCTTTTCTAGGGTTGAATAATAATTTCATACATACCATATTTTGTCTGTTCATCTGTAAATAGACATCTAAGTTATTTCTATGTATCTATTAGAAATTGGGACCAATACTGTAGTGAATGTGGGAGTACACATACTGTTTCCAAATCCTTATTTCCATTGTGCATGTAGTTAGCAGTATCACACTGTACACTTACAAAATTAAGAAGGTATCTGCCGGTTTTTTTTTCCAGCTACAATGAAAACACAGACATAGGATTTCTGGGCCATAGGGTAACTCTGAGCCAGTAGATACTTACCAAGGCCAGTACCATTAACTCTTCCCCTGAGTTGTTTTCTAGAAGTTTTACAATAACACAGTTAGATTTAAGCCTTGACTATATTTTTAGCAAAATTTTGTGTGCTGTATATGGTAAAGATCTAATTTTGTTCTGTTGTATGTGGATATCCTGTGTAACTAGCATTGGTTTTTTTTCAATTTAATTTAATTTAATTCTATTAGTACATGTCTGCAGTTCCTGCAGTTTACCATCATCTTGGGGGTGGTTACATGGACAGGTTACTGCTTTTTTTCCTAGTCCCCTCCCCTTCCCCCCCTTCCCCCATCTGCTTCCCCTGTCGCACATGACGTCAACCGTGGGCCTTTGATATATGGTGCTTATTATGGTGAGGTACTTTCCTTCCACTTTTCATTTGTTCAAAGTTTCATTATCAAAAAATGTTGAGTTTTGTCAAATGCTTTTTCTATGTTGAATCATCTTAGAATGTTTGTCCTTTGTTCTCTTAATGTGGTATATCACATTGATTTTTGCTTTCTGAACTGTTCCTTGTATTCAAGGGATTATCCCTTTTGGTAATATACGATTGGACCTTTCAGTTATAATGTATCTTAATATCGACTTCTGGGATCATCCTGTTGGGATTTGTCTTCTTGAATCTGGACATCAAGCTTTTTTCTCAGTTTTGGGAAGGTTTTCATTATTATTTCTATAAATAAATAAATTCTCAGACTACATACATTGCTTTGGTTGATGGTATCCCATAACTCATAGGCTTTCACTAAAGTTTTTCAGGGCTTTTTTTTGAGGGGGGGTCCTTTTTGCTCCTCTGACAAGATAATTTCAAATACTCTGTCTTAAGAGTTTCTTTAGTCAAATCTGCTGTTGAGCTCTGTCAGTGAATTTTTCAGTTGTTACTTCATTTTCAGCTCAAGAGTTTAGTTCTTTATTCTTTTTGCTGAAAAAAAGTTTTTTTTCTGTGTCATTTTATTGAGCTCACGAACATCCTTTTGATAATTTTTTCAAATCTTTTGTTAGGTAATTCACATACCTGCATTCCTTTAGGATTAATTTCTGGAGATTTACCTTTTTCCTCTGAACAGGCTTTGTGTTGTTGTTTTTTTTAACAGGCTTTGAATAGGCTGTTTCTCCTATTTCTTTGTATTCCCTGTAACTATGTATTGGAATCTACACATTTGAAAACACAGTCCCTTCTCACAGTCCCTTCTACATACTGTCTTCATACAAGGAGAGACCTTCACTCACCAACCCTCTGCGTTCTCGGAGCCTCACAATTTTACCGTGGATTTACATTTACAGATCTTTAAACTGTTATTCTGTTCATTAGTATTTTTCATACATATTGGTCACGTTCATCCTAGGGAATTTATACCTGTAATAACACATTAGATTCCTAACTGAAGGGGTTTTTCCCTCTGGACATTGCACTCCCTTGTGCCGTGGCTTCCCTAAAGCAGCAGATGCTCCTGGGCTCCTCGGTGCTGCATGCTCTCCGCACACGTGAAGTGTGCCGGCTCTGACTAGTGCTGCGTGACCCAGCCCCGGGCAGCTACTGAGAAGCCAAGACCCTGGACGCTCATCACTTTCTCCTTCTGAAGTAGCCACTGAGCTTTCTCATCGCAGCTTTTTCTCCAACCGCAGAGCAGCGCTACGCTGCCTCGCTCTCTGCCCTCAATGGTCCCTGGGCATGTGGCGGAGCCCACACCATGTCAGTGTCTCAAGAAGGGCAGGACCGAAAAGCACGTGCCTCGCAGACCCTCTTGCAAAGTCAGAACTGGACATGCGCTCCAGCCTGATATTTTCTCCTCAGGGGAAAAGCAGAAGCTGGAACTTTACTCTCAACCCTGTGGCACTGTTCCAGTGTAAGGGTCATAGTGAGAAGGTGCCACAGAATTTCTTGCTCACGTTGATACAGCTGGTTTTGTGCTAGCCTGCGTTCCGGAGCCTCTCAACTGATCTCTGGATTTCTCATAAAGGAATTTGGTCCATATATTGTTGAATCCATTTCTTCATAGCAAGACGGTGGGTCTGGGGTTTCCTATTCCACCACTTTAAATCTTTTGTATTTAATGGCATCTATTTTTAAAGATAAATAATTAGCAAATTTGAATTATTAGAACAAACATGAATAATTACCATGGAATAGAAATCTAGTTCTTTAGTTCTCATTTGTTTATAATTATAAAAATTCTTTATAAATGAGAATTTGTTTAGTTATCAAAGATTAAATAAACAAGGATTCTTCAGTCACAAAGAGTGTAAGATATAATTTACCATGGTCAGGAGAAAAGCTCTCCAAAGAAATTAATTTTTGAAGAAATAGCAAATTTTTACACTTAAGTAAACAAACACATCTATCTTGGTTGCCTAATGATTTTTTACTTTGTGTTATGTTGAAGTTTGTTGTATTTATTTGCTTGTTTCTTCAGAGATGCTTCAGATGTTTTAGAGTTTATGTTAGTCAAACTGGCGTTTTCTGAAAGGACATAAAGCACCTCTGCAGCTGGATCAAGTCGGTGGTGCTTTCACCCCGCACCCCCCAGCCCGGTCAGCATTACGTGCCTTTGATTTTCACCCCAGGGACATAGTCTGTCCCTAGCCAGGGCCAGGAATCCAGGTATCAGAGAGCTGTGGGCTATGCTTGCGTATTTATTATTACCTTAAAGCTAAAAGGTTAATTATAAATTTTAATTAAATTTTAAATTGGTTTCAGATTAGGTATCTGTGGGCATGGACCCTGCATTTTCCATTTCAGCCTAAGTACTGTATTTGGTGTGATGTTAAAACTTAACTGTCAAGATTAAAGCAGAAAACTTTGCTTGCTTCATTTTTTTTCTTGCCATTTCATACAAAGCAAGCAGTGGCTTAGATCAAGCGGCGAATTAAAAGCAAGAATGTTAAGTGCTGGTGTTTAGTCAGCAGGTGGAGCTCAGACCCTTTGAAACCCTCAGAAGCAAACAACAGCATCTTTTTCTTTTCTTGAGCTCACTTTGTAGCCCAGGCTGGTCTTGAATTTGCAACAGTCCTCCTGCCTCAGCCTCCCAAGTGCTGGGATTACAGGCGTGCACCACCACACCTGGCTAAAACAATGACATTTTATACTAAAAAGGTTTTCCTTGATTATGAAAGGTCAGTATGAAAATGTAATTATAATGCCAAGGTTTTTCAGTTTTAGATAATTTCACGTTTTTATGTGGTACAATCATTTTCCCCAAGCAAACTAAATATAAGAAAAATGCTTGTTCAGTTTTTGAAAATTTTTAAAATCTAGATCTTAAATTTTTACTTGAGTTCTAAGTTTTGATTTTTAGAATTAAATATTTTCCAATATTTCTAGATAGTTTTATTTTTCTGGCATTCATAAAATGTAAAATGTTTTCTTATTTTGTTACTATTAGCAAAACATTTTTCAGTACTATTTTTTCTTTAAATTTTCATAAGTAGAGAATTTATAGAAGAATTCCATTAAAAATCTAAAGAAATGTTTTTCAAATGAAAATATAACAATTTAGGTTGCTTGAAATCTTGTTTTCCTTGGAACTTATATTACCATGGTAACTTTTAAAACTAATTGTTCCAAAAGATATTTGTTTTAATCACATTAGTCAGGGAATATTTATTTTCTAAAAATCTAAATATTTTGAATTGTGAACTGAGTCATAATATAAAATACCTTATACACTTTCAATATGGTTGATTTACAGTATCCAAATGTCACAGGTCAAATCATACCTTTTATTTATGTATGTTTAAAACTGAACAGTAGAAATTTGGGTAGGACATGATTTGCCCACAAGAGAGTGTTACTACTTTCATCTTCAGAATAGTTTATAAAGTATTTGATGTTGGTGGAGGAGAGGAGCAGACATAGGAAAATCTTTTAGACTAGACTCTTGAATTTCCTTTTTAGAAATGGAGCTGAATTTAGAACGTTGGGGTGGAAGGTTGTATTATTTACAGCTTCTAGCTTCCCTGTGTGAAGTGTAAGCAGTTGTGAGGAATAATCTAATGATGAAATTACATCTGCCATTTTCCCCCAGTTATTCTCAACTGGGGGTACAGACGTTTCCCGGCTCGCAATGGTTGAACTTGAAGCTTTTCAACTTTACAGTAGTGCAAAAGCAACATACACTTAGCAGAAACCACATTTCAGATTTTGATTTTGATGTTTTCCTGGCTACTGAGCCCAGGGATAATACTCTTGACAGTGCCGAGCAGCAGCAGGGAACTACAGTTCCTGGTCAGCCGGGTGACCACAGCGGTAAACCACTGATGCGCCACAGTGCACCGTGTTGCTGGCCACTCATATTGTGGGGCGTAGGTTTATTAACTGCATTTTGACTTATAGTATTTTTAACATAATGATGGGTTTTGTGCATATTCTACACATGAAGTAAAATTATAGAAAAAGTATTGATAACTATTCTGTATATTCAAATACAAATTAGACTACTTCATTAGAAAAAGTATGTTTTATCTTGGGACCTTAGTAACTAAATAACCAAATTTTCCTCTGGGATTACTTTTTCTTTAGGACTTTCTAAATGGGTAAGACAGCAGATTCAGCACCATTCAACCTTTGAAAGTGCCCTGGAGTCCTTGGCTGAATTTTCCAAAAAGCACCAAAAAGTCATCGGTGTATCCAAAAAGGACAGAAGATATACACAAGACAGTGAGTTTACTCTTGAAAGGGCTTGTTTGCAGGACAGTACCCCTACTTGTTTGTTGGAAGCAGCAAGTCATCTATCACCAGGAAACCCTAGGGAAGATGAAGGGAACATGTGTGTCCAGGAACTGCAGTGTCCTAAAATGATGACCAAAAGTCCATCTCTATCTAATGACATCATCTCCAAAAAGGAAAAAGGTATGAAAAGTCCTCCCATTTACATTTGATAGCAAAGTCCTAACATAATAATGAAATGCTACTTGTATTGTGTAGATTGCTTTCTTTAAGTGTGTTGGCTTGTACTGAAGTGTTACAGCCAGGCTCGGTGCACACATCTGTAACCCTAGCTACTTGGAAGGCTGAGGCAGGAAGACTGCAAGCTTAAGGCCACCTGGGCAATTCAGTGAGACCCTGTCTCACTTTCAATAATAAAAAGTGCTTTTGAATCATAATAGAAAAAACAAATACCTGCCAGCAGTTCCTCCAGGTTTGACTATAAAGCCCAAGTAAGTTGGTTAATAGCAGAGTATCATAGAGTTTAGGGGACTTACCTTACATATTACAAACAACAAAGTTGAGTAGTTTTATGTATTGCACTAGAAGAGCATAACAGAATAGTTGCAACAGAGACAGTATGGCAATATGAAGACTTCGTGGAATAGAAAGAACTTTAAGCAGTGTCTCTCTTGATGTTAGGTAATAATACTCAAAGCCTAATGTGTTTGTTTTTCTTTTTTTTTTTTTTTTTTTATTTTAGAAA
>PVLD010030231.1:0-17100 GCA_004027595.1 Dinomys branickii
TGCGCTTGCTAGGCAAGCGCTTATTCCACTGAACTATATCCCCAGCCCCTGAATGTGTGCTTTGGCTTCTCTTGATTACTTATATTAAAGTGCAGGAAGAGAGAAATGACTTACAGATGGAATTGGTGACTAGCAGGGAAGCAAGGAAAGATTAGGAATACTCTCAGACATTTCATATTTAAAAGAGGGAGAAATCTGTTTGGGAAAAGAAACAGAAAAGATGTAGCCAAACTTCTATCTGAGAAGGAGATCACTCAGCCACCTAAAGACAAGCCAAGGCACATTGTGTGACACACCACAAGAAGGACCCTGAAGGAAATTCACAGAATGTCAGGGCTTCGCTCCCATCACAGATCCAGAATATAGGAGCCTAGTGAGCACTGGGCCACCACAGAGAAGCTGTGTTGGTGACATGACCATTGGAGCCATGAGCTCAGGAGCCCCACCTTGGGACATGCACAAGCATGTGATTGCAGTCTGGGGCAGCCTCAAGCATGGGGCCAAGGCACAGTGCTGCTGTGGAGGGAGATTCCACAGAGAATAACCACAGAGGAAAGGGACATGCACAGAGCTGCCATGAGGGCAATGTCACCCACAGCCTTTCAGGTTCAATCCCTGCAAGGCAAAGCAGTGGTAGCGCCATTCAATGTAGTATCCCCTGTTTCGGTGTGTCTGGGAAGTGGGACGAATGCTCTAGTAGGTCTGAAAATTAAGCTTGCAAGCCCAGTGAACTAGAGGCCAGAGCATCAAGCCAAGAAAAGTAGCCTGCAGCATTGATGCTTAATGTACTTTTTCTGTTGCATTG
Organism: Dinomys branickii; assembly: GCA_004027595.1. Classification (NCBI taxonomy): domain Eukaryota; kingdom Metazoa; phylum Chordata; class Mammalia; order Rodentia; family Dinomyidae; genus Dinomys; species Dinomys branickii. Next base: position 806 of record PVLD010030231.1, read on the forward strand.
GGTCCTTGTGTCTTTCATAGTTCTCCCTTTTGGAAGATGGCATTTTGGAAGCACATGGCATGTTTGCTTTCACAGGTGAACAGCTGGAGAGCAATTAGCCTCTGAAGAGTCTGTACTTTGAGTCTTATCCTTATCTGAAGTTAGATAATATTTATGTAAGACTCTCGATGTTGGACTTTTTAGTTGATGCATAAGTGAGGTGAGACTTTTGGGGTTATTGAGAAGGAATGAATGTATTTTTCCTGAAGATGGACATGCATTTCTGGGGAGCCATGGATGAAATTTTATAGCATGAATGTGTTCTCCTAAAATTCATATGTTGAAGTTCTCACCTTCAAGGTGAAAGTAGGATGTGGGACCTTAATAAATAACTAGGGTATTAGAATGACACTTCATGGTGAGGATTACTGTCATTTTTAAAAAGACCTCAGAGCAATTTTTTTCTTCCTCTCCTTTTCCTGATCAGTGCAGAGACATGAACCAGAAAGCCACTGAATCTACAGGCATCTTGACTTGGATGCCCAGTCTCACAGTAGTGACAATTAAATTCCAGTTGTTTATAATGCACCCAGGCTATGGTAGATTGGTTCAGCAGCCCAAGTACATTAAAACACCAACCCCAGTTTACAGAGTCTGACAAAATGAGTTGATTCATTTTTTGATAGGGGACCGGGAAAAAGTAACACCCTTTGAAAAAGTAAGTTCCACTTTAAGGTAGGCTGTAGAAAATGTTAGAGGACACTGTTATCTCTGAATACATATTTCCAGAGGGTGGGCATGGAGAGGGCAGCAGCAAGGGAAGTTTGGTAGTGTGAAGACATGCAGTGAAGACAGTGAAGGCTCAACAGCTCTAAATTTGGATGATGATCAAGCAAAATGTAGAAGTAAAATAGGGGAGACCTAGTCCTACACTACATCAGACATTCTAGTGCTTTGAAAATTATGATTGAAAGTGGGTTTGCGTAGTTCATACTTTTACTACAAAGCACAAAGTCCCCTATAAACTAGATATCAGTGGGATCACCCAGCACAACAGAAGAGTGCTCTGAGTTTGGGGTTTGGTGGTGTCACTAATTTGTGTGGAAAGTCACCAGTGATCAAAGACAGGTTTTGAAGCATTATCAAAGTGGGAAATAGGTAAAGTACTTCATGTAAGAGTGACTAATAAAGTTTTCCTCTCTTAACAGCTACAGCATTTGCTGGAGATACATTTAGAAGTATAAACCTGAGTGTTATTTTCCTGTGAAGTTGAAGTGTATACTAGATGTATAGGCATTTTATTGGTTGTTTTTATCTAGTACTACAGTGTCAGAAGAATTAAACATTTAATATATGTGGTAAAAATGTGGCAAGGTCAACCCTTTAGAACTGCAACTTCCCATATTTTGTTCTAATGCAGGAAATTAGGTTAACATTCAGCAATTTGATAATTAGGATTTTCTTAAGGCCCATTCAATCCAATAACCTTTAGCATTCCTAATTAGATCATAATCATTGTATGATGTACATGCCTCCAGAGTACCTTTATTATTCCTTACACATTTCTTTGATACAAATTTTAAAGCTTGTCCTATAAATCTGAGTGCTCATTATATGACAAATATCAAGTATTCACAGGTTTTCCTATGTAATTATTGCAATTACTATTAAATTTCAATCTTTGGTCATTAACATCAATAGTGTGAAATTTATTTCATAATAGGTTAGGAAAGGAGATTCCAATTTGCTATTAAAATGTTGAAAACTGCTCCTGAGCAGTGTATATATACACTTTATCCAATAATTATTCATGGTTTTATTTAATATATATTAAATTCCTAGGCTCTGTATGTCATATATATCTTCACATTCACTTTCTAACTCTTCTGCTAATTCATCACTCAGAATTATTTTAGATTTAGCTGGAGAGGCTCTTCATTTTTGGTTGTCTTTATGCAATATTTTTAGTTTTTTCTAGTTCAGTTTTAGAATATTTGAGGAAAACTGAAAGAGATAGTCAGCTGAAAACTTCATTGCAATTGTATTAAATATATATAGTGATTTAGAAATAGGTAACATTCTTAGAGAACTCATTTTGTTAAAGACCTTGAAACCTTGCTTTATGTCTTTAAGTCTCCTTTGATGGCTATCAGTATAATTTTGTACTTTTTCTCAAAATGTGCCCCTCTTTCCAGTGACTTGCCAACACATATTTTGTTGCAATCTCTAATGGAAATAGGACTATCTTTAGAATATTCATTCTCCAAAGATCAGAGATATAAATTAGCAAGGTAGATTATTTCTTCCTGTGTTTACTAGAGGTCAGCAGGATGAATCAAACCATTTGTACATATATTAAAACATTGTACTGCTGAGTGTATTTTATCAGTTCATTGGCTTTCTGTGGAAGGATTTTCTGTTCTCTCTGCACTGATTATCTCAATTTTTATAGAAATATCATGTGAAGCAAATGGGAATATGAAAACACCTTAGAGAAGAAGGAAACATCACTGTGACCCTAATAGACATAATATGACCACTTGATGGGATAGTAATACATCTTTGCTTGGAGAAATGCCAAGGTACTATGATTGATTGTTTCAACAAATATTTAGAAACTGCATTCTCTTATGTACCTGCTGCTTCTGGAAGGAGGAACTGGGGACAAAGGGAAAAAAAGTCAAAGAAGTTTTGAATGGAGATGCTATGGGCATAAAGGGTAATGTATTAGAAAACACAAAAAATATCAATTTTGCCACAGTACATTATATTTTCATTGAAGCTGCACACCATAGTTTAGGCTTATAAGGAAAGGAAGCATTACTTTATTTTTTTACTTTTTTATTTTAAAGATAAAAGAATGAAAACATCTTAACAAACACACATACACTTAGCAAATAGCACAAAGATAATACAAGCAATACAGTATCTCAGACAAGGTGATAGGATATTAACATATCCTATGTTATATTACATAATGTTGTCTTCAAAATGGTTGCAAAGATAACTAGATATATGCATGTAAATTTGATCAACACTTACACAGTAACAGTTCCTTTCAATAAACCAACAGATATTAGTAGTACAATTATCCTAGCTATTCTTTATACATATACATATTTTTTCTCTTCCTTTTTTCTTTATCCTCTCCCTTCCTTCATCCCAGTTGTTCCTTCCTATTTGAGCAATTTCTTTTCCCTTTCACAATATCTACTGTACCTTTCAGATTTTATTTACTCTTTCAGGTTCTTACAGTAGGGAGGAAATGTGATGTTTATTCATGTGAATATGATTTATTTCAATTATGAGTATGGTCTCTAATTGCATACATTTACCTATAAAAGCCTCTAGTTTATATTTTTTTGTAGCTGAGTAATACTCCATTGCATAAAAATATCGCATCTTTTTTATCCATTCCTCAGCTGATGGACATTTCGGTTGTTTCCAAGATTTAGCTATTACAAATTGCACTGCTATAAACTTGTGAGCACATATATCACTGTGGTATGATGTTATCAGTTCTTCTGGAAAAATACCCAGAAGGGAAATAGTTGAGTTGAATGGGACCTGTAATTCTAGTTTCCTGAGGAATCTCCAGACTGATTTCCACAGTGGTTGCACCATTCTATACTCTCATCAACAGTTGAGAAGGGTTGATTTTTCCCCACAGCCCCTATAGGATTTGTTATGGGTTGATTTCTTCATGATAGCCACTCTCTCTAGCATGACAAGGAATCTCAGTGTTAATTTGCGCTTATGGAATGACTAGTGATGTTGAACATTTATTCATGTATTTACTTGACATTTGTATTTTTTCATGTAAGATGTGTGTATTCATCTCAGATGCCCATTTTTTAATCAGGCCTTTGAAATTTGAGGGCCTGAGTTTTTAATTTCTTTATATGTTCTAGACAGGATTACTTTGTCTGAGGGAGAGTTGGGTAAAATATTTTCCCAATTCACTGTGTTTACTTTTCAACCTATTGGTAATTTCTTTTGATGTGCAAAAATTTCACAATAAGGTGAGATCCCAGTTATTGATTCTTTGAAGTATTTCCTATGTAGTTTGGTTTTTGTTCATGAACTCTCTAAATACCACTGTGTCTTCAAGACTTCCACCTACATTCTCTTCCAATACATCTAGTGTTTGTTTTCATATTTAGAACTTTAAGTGATTTTGACTTTATTTTGGTGTATGGTGATATGCTTGGGTCTGTTCCACCTACATTCTCTTCCAATACATCTAGTGTTTGTTTTCATATTTAGAACTTTAAGTGATTTTGACTTTATTTTGGTGTATGGTGATATGCTTGGGTCTAGTTTTAGTTTTTAGAATGTGGAAAGCCAGTTTTTCTACCACCATTTATTAAAGAGGCTATATTTCTTACAGTCAACATGTTTAGCCTCTTTGTCAAAGATAAGGTCACTGAGTGTGCTTGTGCTTTTATGTTCATCTTTTAGTCTGTTCCATTAATCTTCTATTTTTTGGCCAATACCATGCTGATTTTATAACAATAACTTTGTAGTATAATTTCAAACCAGGGATTGTGATACCTCCTGCTTTGCCTTTGTTTCACTGTATTGCTTCTGCTATTCTGGATCTGTTCTGGTTCCAGATGAATTTTAGCAATATTTTCTCTAGGTCTGTGAGGGATACCAGTGGTATTTTCATCAGAATTTCATTGAATCTGTACAATAATTTAGGGAATATGGTCATTTTCACAATGTTAGTTATCCATGAACAAGAAATACCCTTCCATTTTTTGAAATCTTCAATCTTTTTTTTCAGGGTAGTGTAACTTTTGCTGCATAGATATTTTACTTCATTTGTTAGATTGATTCCTAAGTATTTCAATTTTTTGGGTGCTATTGTGAAAGGTATGGTTTCTCCTATTTCTCTCTCAGTATGTTCATTATTTGGTTATAGGAATGCTAGTAATTTCTACATTTTGACTTTCTGGCTATGCTACTGAATTTATTGATTAATTCTAGGAGTCCTTTGTGGAGTTTTAGGGGTCTTCTATGTAGAGTATCATGTCATCTGTGAGTAAAGACAATTTCACTTCTTCCTTTCCTATATTTATAGTTCTGTTTCTCTCCTTGTCTTGTTGCTCTTGATAATGCTTCCAGAACTGTGTTGAATAGGAGTGGTGCCAGTGGACATCCTTGTATTGTTCCTGACTTTAAAGTGAACACCTCCCTGAGTTTGGTGCATGGTGATAGACTTGGGTCTATTTTCTGTTTTCGGCAAGAGGCAAGCCAGTTTTTCCAGCACCATTTATTAAACAGGCCATCTTTTTTCCAGTGAGTTTGGTTGACCCCTTTGTCAAATATTACATAGCTGAGTGGGTTTTTCGTTATGGTTGCAATTCCAGTCTGTTCCACTGATCCTCAGGTCTGTTTTTTAGCCAGTACCAGGTTGATTTTATTACAGTAGCTTTGTAGTATAACTTCAGGTCAGGGATTGTGATTCCACCTGACTTGTCCTTATTGCCCAGGATTGCTTTTGTTCTTCTGGGTCTCTTCTGGTTCCAGATGAATTTGAGGCATATTTTCTCTAGATCTGTGAGGTATGCTAACGGTAGTTTAATGGGAATTGCATAGAATCTGTACAACAGTTTTGGTAGTATGGCCATTTTTACAATGTTAGTTCTTCCTAACCATGAGCAGGGTATGTTTTTCCATTTATTGAAATCCTCTTCAATCTCCTTTTTCAGAGTACTGTAGTTATCACTGAATAAATCTTTCACATTCTTTGTTAGATTGATTCCTAAGTATTCCAATTTCTTGGTTGCTATTGTAAAAGGAATGGTTTCCTCAATTTGTCTCTCAGTCTGTTTGTTGTTCGTGTATAGGAATGCTATTGATTTTTGGATGTTGACTTTGTATCCGGCTATGCTGCTGAATTTGTCAATTAATTCCAGGAGTTTTCTTGTGGAGTTTTTGGGGTCCTCCATGTATAGTATCATGTCATCTGCAAATAGTGATAGTTTAACTTCTTCCTTTCCTATCCTTATTCCTTTCAATTCTTTCTCTTGTCTAATTGCTCTGGCTAATGCTTCCAGAACTATGTTGAATAGGAGTGGTGACAATGGACATCCTTGTCTTGTTCCTGACTTTAAAGTGAAAGTTCTCAGTTTTTGTCCATTCAGTATGATGTTGGCTGTTGGTTTGTCACAGATGGCTTTGATCAGATTGAGGTAGAGGCCATCTATTCCTCTTTTTTCTAAGGTTTTTAACATGAATTCATGTTGGACTTTATTGAAAGCCTTTTCTGCATCTATTGAGATGATCGTGTGGTTTTTGTCTTTGGCTGTATTAATATGATGTATTACATTAATTGATTTGTGAATATTGAGCCATCTCTGTATTCCTGGAATAAATCCTACCTGGTCGTGGTGTATAATTTTCCTTATGATTCACTGTAATCTATTTCCTAGTATTTTGTTGAGTATCTTTGCATCTATGTTCATTAGAGAGATTGGCCTATAGTTCTCTTTCTTGGTTGGATCCTTCTCTGGTTTTTGTATCAGTATAATATTTGCCTCCAGAAATGCACCGAACTCAGGTCAAAATGGATCACAGATCTCAACATTAAGACAGAAACTCTAAATCTATTGGAAGAGAAAGTAGGTAAAAATCTTGGAGACATAGGAGTAGGCAGAGAGTTCATGAACAAGAACGAAGCTGCAAAGGAAACACTTCAAAGAATCAATAATTGGGACCTCATCCTACTGAAAAGTTTTTTTACATCTAAAGAAATCACCAGCAAAGTAAAAAGAAAACCCACAAATTGGGAAAAAATCCTAGCTGGCTGTCCTTCAGACAAAGGTCTTCTATCTAAACATACAAAGAATTAAAAAACATGTACCTGTCCAGATTCAAAGACCCAATCCAGAAATGGGCATCTGAGATGAATACACACTTCTCAGATAAAGAAATACAAATGGCAAGTAAATATATGAGAAAATGTTCCACATCCTTAGTCATTCGAGAAATACAAATAAAGACAACATCGAGATTTCATCTCACCCCAGTAAGACTGGCCAGTATGAAAAAATCATCCAATAACAAATGCTGGTGAGGCTGTGGAAAAATAGGGACTCTAATACACTGCTGGTGGGAATGGAGACTGGTGCAACCACTGTGGAGAGCAGTTTGGAGATTTCTCAGCAAACTAGGTCTAGAGATTCCATTCAAACCCGCTATTCCCCTTCTGGGTATTTTCCCAGAAGATTTGAAAACATCATAGCACTCTGATATATGTGCACCCGTGTTTATAGCAGCACAATTTGTAATAGCTAAATTGTGGAAGCAACCCAAGTGTCCATCCACAGAAGACTGGATTAAAAAACTGTTGCATTTTTATATAATGGAATATTATTCAGCTATTAAGAGGGACAGATTTGGGGCCTTTGTAGGCAAATGGTCACAACTGGACACCGTACTCCTAAGTGAAATAAATCAGAGGTACATGTGCAGGCAACATATTGTGTCACTGGTGTAAGAACCTGAGGGTGGGAATATAAACTAAGAGACATGAAGGAAATCTGTTCAAAAGTAAAGAAATGATGGGACGAGGGAAAGGAGAAAAGAAAGAGGCAAAATTATATGTATGTATGTATGTATATACATATGTGCAGGATGGCTAACAGGGTTCTACTATTGTCTTATGTCACTTAATGGTAAGGAATAATTGATGACTGGTTGTTTGATCAATCTTGTATGTCTATGTGTGTTTTCCTGAGCACACACTTTGAAGTTATCAATATCAATGCAACAACTATTGTTGGTTTTCCGTTTTTTTGTCTGTAATTCAATTCTGATTATACTGTTATTGTGCTACTTTGTGTCTCTTTGTTAATGCTTTCCGTGTTTTTTTTTCTGTTGTTGTTGATGTAGTTCTTTTTCTTTCACACTTTAAAAAAAAGAAAAATTATATTTAAAAATTATGTAAGTAAGTATGTAAGTATATGCAGTATATCTAACATAGTTGTACTACTGACTTTGTCACTTTATTGTAAGGAATAGTTGATGATTAATTGTTTGATCAATTTTGCATGTCTATATCTGTGTTCCTGAATATACACTCCGAAGTTATCAATATGTAATGCAATAACATTGCTGATTCCCTGTCACCTTGTCTGTAGCTCAGTTTTGATTGTACCATCCTTATGCTACTTTGTGTCTGTTTGTTAATATGTTTTTGTTCTTTTACTTTTAAAATAATAAAAAAAACTAAAGTGAACACTTTCAGTTTTTTTCCATTTAGTGTGATGTTGTCTGTTGGTTTGACATAGATGGCTTTTATTAGACTGAGGTAAAGTCCATCTTATGCTAATTTTCTGTAGGCTTTTTATCATGAACAAGTGTTGAACTTTATCAAAAGCTTTTTCTGCATCTACTGAGATGACCATGTGGTTCTTGTCTTTAGCTCTGTTTATATAGTGTATTACATTGATTGGTTGGCATATATGGAGCCTACTTTCCTGGGATGACTCCCACTTGGTCATGGTGTACTTTCTTCTTGATGGTGTGCTGCATTCTATTAGCTAGTACTTTATTGAGAATTTTTGCATCTATGTTCATTAGGGAGATTGTCCTACAGTTCTCGTTTTTGGTTAACTCCTTTTCTGGTTTTGGTATCAGTGTAATATTCATGTCCAGGAATCACTATGGGAGAATTGCTTCCTTGTCTATTTCTTTAAAGAGTTTCAAAGAACTAGTATTAAATCTTCTCTAAATTTCTTTTATAATTCAGCTGTCGATCCATTAGAACCTGTGCTTCTTTTTGTTGATAAGTTTTTTATTACATTTTCAACTTCATTGGCTGATATCAGGTTATTCAAGATTTTTATGTCTTCTTGATTCAGTTTTGGTAATTCATATGCATCTAGGAATCTGTCCATTTCTTCTTTGTATTCCATCCTATGACAGTAAAGGTTTTCAAAGCAGGTATTGATAATCTTCTGAATTTCTACAGGATATGCAGTGATTTCACACATTTCATTCCTTATTGCATGTATTTGACTTGTTTCTTTCCTGTTTTGATATGATTGGCTAGGGGTTTACCAATTTTATTTATTTTTTCAAAGAACCAACTCTTTGTTTCATTAATTCTTTGTATTATTTTCTCAGTTTCAACTGCACTAATTTCTGCTCTGATCTTTATAATTTCCTCCCTTCTTTGGGCTTTGGGATTAACTTGCTCTAATTTTTCTAGAAGGTATAACTTAAGGTTGTTTATTTGTATTCATTCTGTTTTCCTGATGTGGTAATCAGCCACTCTAAATTTCCCTCCGAGGACTGCTTTCATTGCATCCCACAGGTTCCTGTAAGTTTTGTCTACATTTTCATTTGATAGTACATAGTGTTTAATTTCTTCTTTGATTTCATCTGTGACCCATTGATTGCTCAGGAGGGTGTTGTTTAATTTCCATGTGTTTATAGCGTTTTTACAATTTCTTTTATCATTTATTTCCAGTTTCATTACACTATAGTCTGATAATATGCATGGGACAATTTCAATTCCTTTGCAATTACTTATACATATTCTATGTGCTAGCATGTGGTCTATTTTAGAGAATGTCTTATGTGCAGCTGAGAAGAATGTGTATTTTAATGTTATGGGGTGGAATACTCTGTAAAGGTCTACTAAATCCTTTTTCTCACATGTTTGGTTTCATTCTGTTATATCTTTGCAGATTTTTGTCTAGTTGAGATATCTCTTTGTGACAATGGGATGTTAAAATCCCCTGTTAGAATTGTTATTACTTATTTGATTATTCATATCTGTTAAAATTTGCCATATGCAATTGGGTGCTCCTATATTTCCTGCATATATATTTATGATTGTTATATCTCCTCTAGCAGTTTTCCCTTAGCAAGAATATGGTGACCTTCATTATCTCTTTTGATCATTATGGTTTGAAGTTTTCCTTGTCTGCAAACGGAAGAGCTACTCCTGCTTTTTTCTGAATTTCTGTCTCATGGAGTAGTGTTTTCCATCCTTTCACTTTCAGTCTATGGATTTTCTTTGAGTTCAATGTATTTCTTACTGGAATTTGTTTCTTCATTCTCTCTGCCAGTCTGCTTCTTTTGATTTGTGAATTGAGGCCATTTACATTAATGTTTATTACCGATATATATTGATTTATCCTTGTCATGTTATAGTCTCACTGTTGGTTCTGTACTTTCTCCCTCTGTTTAATTGCTTACCAACCTAGATAGTTCTTTTCTATTGTTGGTCTTGAGATTGTGATCATTTTTACCTCTTTGTAGAGTACATTTCAGCACTGTTTGTAGGATTGGCTCGGTAGTCATGAATTTCTTCAGGTGGTCTTTGACATGAGAGTATCTTTTTTGTCCATCAATTTTGAAAGATAGATATGCAGGGTACAGCAATCTGGGTTGGAAGTTATTTTCTTTCAGGACCTGAAATACTTCACTCTAAGCTCTTCTTGACTTGATGGTTTGTGTTGAGAAGACTGCCATGATTCTTATGGCCTTTGTTTTATAGGTGATCTGTTTCTTTTCTCCAATAGCTTTTAATATTCTGTTCTTTTGCTGAATTTCTGGGATCATGATTATTATGTGTCAGGGTGTACATTTATTTTGGTTATGGCTAATTGGGGATCTATAAGCCTCACTTAGTGTATATAAATTTCTTCTCCCATGCTTGGGAAATTTTCTGCTATTATTTCTGTTAATAGTCTTTTTATGTCATTCATGTTGTCTCCTGTTCTTCCACTGGCATCTATCAGTGTTATATTGCTTTTCTTTGCCTGATCTTGCAACTGTTGAATTATTATTTGCTGTTCCTTTGTTATTCTTAAGAAATCTTTTCTTTCATGATCACTAGCTGCAATGCTGTCTTCAATGTCTGAGAGTCCATCTTCCATTTCATTCAATTGGTTCTTTCAGCTCTCAATGCAATTTTCAATTTCCTGAATGCCTCTTTGAATCTGTTTCATGCATTTCATTTCTTTCCTATACTGTTCATGAGAGGTTTCCATCATTTTTCTATTCTCCTCTATATTTTTATCCATGTCTACTTTTGATATTCCAAGCATTTCTTTCATTATTGTTGTCATTTTTTTACCTGAGCAATTATTTATGATCTAATTTCCTCTACAGCCTGGTGTAGTTGGTTCCTTACTTTAACTGCTATCATTTCAGAATTTTTAGGTGTGTGACTTCTATATTCTTCCATGTTGATGTTTCTTGAACTTGTTCTGGGTTGGATGTTTGGCTGAGATTGCATTTTGCTTCATCTTTTTGTCATTTTCAAATCTCCCTAGATTTCCAGGGCTTCCGGTTAATTCATGAGATGGCAGTGGGAGGTGGAGGCAGGGGTCCCAGGCTCCCAGACAGCTCACCAAGTCTTCCCAAGTCCAAGGCCCCTTCCCGTGGTGGCAGCAGAGGTTGGAACCAGAGGACTGGGGCAGCCAAACAGCTCACCAGGGTTTTCTGTTCCAAGAAACCTCTCCACAGTGGTGGTAGGGGGTGGGCATGTGCACCCTGTTCCCCTCATCTACTATGGAGGTGAACACTTCTCATATTTTATTAATTAATTAATTGATTAAATAACTAGGAAATTGATTTTTTTGCCTCGCTGTGGATTAAACCCAGGACCTTTGCTCTAAGCTACATTTCTAACCCTTTCAATTTTTATTTTCTTTGCTTTTCTGCTACTTTCTACCACCCTACCTTGGAGCTAGGCATCTCTGGATTTAAACATCCATAAACAGTGAGTCAAAATAAACCTTTACACTTTTAATTTGTTGGTATTCATTATTTTGTCTCAGTGATAAGAAAGTAAACAATACAAGTTTTTTTATACATTGTAAATAATATTCCTCAGTCGGAATAGTAGCTGGCAATCATTTTCCCATTCTGTAGGTTGTCTCTTAAGTCTGTCAGTTTTTTCCTTTTGTGTGCAGAAGTCTTTTACTTTTTTATGTTCTCTTTTGTTTGTTCATGGTGATACTTCTTGTGCAGTTAGGGTGCTGTTCCGAAAGTCCCTGCCTATGTCTATGTCTTCACGAATTTTAATTATTTTATATTCCAGAGGATTAAGTGCTCTAGTTTTAATATTTAGATTTTTGATACATTTGATTTATTTTAGTACATGCTGACAGACATATGTCTACATTAAATCTTCAGGGAATAGCTAGTTTTCCCAATGCCATTTGTTAAACATGCTGTCATTCTGCCAGTGTATGTGTTTGTCTCCTTGATCAAAGACCAGATGGCTAAATGTACCTGGGGTTGTTTCTCCATCTTCTTTTCTGTCACATTGATCTGTATGTCTAGTTTTGTGCCAGTACAATGCTGTTTTTTTATCACTGCAATATAATTCAAAATCAGGGATTGTGGTGCCTCCTGCTTTGCTCTTGTTCTCCAGAACTTTTTGTAGTCAGCTCTTATTGTTCTGTACAAATACCAGTACACCAGTAGTTATCCATAATCTTGTTGAAAATTGAGTTGTTTTGTTATTTTCTGATTACAGTGGCTCAGCAAATATTTCCTACTTATAATCCCACACATTGTGTGGTTATTTCTATGTTTTCAAAAAATTATTTTTTTAAATTTCATTTTAAAGAGAAAAGAACAAAATCAAAATAACACAAAGACAAAATCAAAACAACACAAAAACAATAAATATAATGCAGAATTTCAAAGCAAGATAATAGGAAATTAACAATAGTTGTTGAATTACATATAGTTATATTCAGAGAAATTGCTCAGATTACCAGATATGGGTGTGCAAGATTGATCAAAGAATTAAACATTAACACTTCCTTTCAATAAACCAATAGAAATTTGTAGTACAATTGCCTTAGCTATCATATATATGATAACATCTTTCTTTCTTTTCTCCTTTCCCTCATCGCAGTTGTTCTTTTTAGCAGTTTCTCTTTCTTTCTCAATATCTACTGTACTTTTAATATTTTATTTAATCTTTCACGTTCTTACACTAGGGAGACAATATAATGTTTACACATGTGCGTCTGATTTATTTCAGTTACGAGTATGATCTCTAGTTACATTCATTTACCTATAGATGCCTCGAGTTTATCTTTCTTTATACCTGAGTAATATTCCATTGTATAAAAATACCACATCTACTTCCGGGAAGATGGCGACCAGGTGAGCGGCAGAGGGAATCTCTACCAGAGACCGATCCTTTGCGCGCGGGTGCCCGGTCCGTGGATGCAAAATTCCAACTGATCGGGCTGCTCTCCGTGGCATGAGCATTAAAGGGCCGGCTGGACAAGCCATGCGGCGAGAAGTGGGCGGATCCTGAGAGCTGGGCGCCCGAGAGATCGGTGAGGCGCTTCGGCCGCAGCTCGGCTCAAATCGCGTACAGCCGAGAGAGCGATTGCATGGGAGGAAAGCATCCAACTCCTGAACCCGATCGGCTCGGAGATGGCTGTAACCAGGATTTGTTGGAGGCAGCGGAGCAGAGGAAACTCAGAGAATGAGCTACTGAGACAGATTGCGCCAAGCTGGGTAGCGTTCCGGGATCCCGCTCAGAGCCCCGCCCCCACAGCCAGCGCCGCGTGAACTGGAGCAGCTGCGATCGGCAGGATTTCTGAGTCAGGAAAAAGCTCCATCCAGGGAGATACATCTGAACGGCATTCCCGCCTGCAGGATCCCAGGGTGAGTGGAGTGGGCGCTCTAACCAGTTTTTCCTGAGTCGGGAAGAAGCTCTGCCCAGCGAGTGACATCAAAGCAGCTTTAAGGACTGCAGGATCTCCCCGGTAGGAAGAGCTAGCTAGGCGCCCCTAGGGGATTTGTGAGGGGGGAAGGAGCTCCACCCAGCGAGGAACACCTGAGAGGCCTGTCTGCAAGACGCCTGGGGCAGCGACCTGTTTGTACGCCCCAGCCAGGTCTCGGGGTAGAGAGTAGAAGCGGAAATCTCAGCAGACAGCTTAAGGGACATTCTCCCAAAGAGAAGGAACCATTGGAGCGAGCAGCCGGTGCAGCAGACCTTTGCCTGCTGAACTGCCTGGGGAATTTATAGCTCAACATTTTGAATCTGATACCCAAAAATGGGAAAACAGAGGAACAAAGCACTCATCTCCTCACAGATACAGAAAAATTAATGGTTCACACACAAAATTACCTTCAGAGGAGCTAAGAGAATCAGGTGCACAACCATTGTGACTACATTTACTATAAGAGAAATAAATAATGCACTGTGGAAGGTGAAAGGCAAGAGTTGTTCATGTCACACCACCCCCAACTCCATGCTGCCCAGCATGAAGAGAAGTGCTTCTTGCTTTGAGAAGAGAGAGGGAAAAAAGAATGCAAACTTGAAACTCAGTACAAAGCCTGTCATTGTGAACCCCTGTGCTGTAAAAGCCCCACTACTCCTACCACCAGTACAACACCCATGGATTTAGCCCTTTGAATAACATTAGGCCATACAGTTGACTTCTTCCACAACTGTCTATTTCTGGTAACAGAGCAAGGAGCAAGATTCCAACTGCTGGAGAGAAGGACACAAAAAGTAGCATAAGGCCTTATCTTACAGAAAGTGCCAGGTCTAAGACGGTGAGATCTAACAGTTCATAAAATCTGAAAGTTCAATATGTTGGCCAAGTCTCACAGGCAGAGCCCATGGACCATTTCTGTCATCAGGTTAGAACATGTTCTCTTGTGGTGCAGACTTGAGTTTCAGGCTTCATCATTCCCTATCTTTGATTGGGCCTGGGACAGACTCACTCTTCCCTTAAAACCATGCAGGCCTCTGTGAGACAAAAAAGCAGTGTAGCTTGGTGTTACCTTGATAGCGAAAGGACTGGCTCCACCACCCATCACCCAGTCTTGGTCAGCACAGCTCTCACCAAGCCAGTGCTTACAGGTAAGTCTCTAAAACTGTGTAGGCACCAGGCAGAGAGCTTTGCCCCACTGGGATGGACTTCTGCTTTGGGCTACATCATTGCCAGCTGTGGCATGGGCCTAAGTGCACCTCCAAGACTGTCCAGGTCCTTGTACCTATGAAGTGAAACCTACCATAGCACCAGCTTGGGTAGCTAACTATTGTATTCAATAACAGTACCCCAACCTTAGGCAAGATAGCACAGTATAAGACCACATTTCCTGGTGGTAGAACAGGCTAGAAAATCAAAGACTTTGCTCTGGAACTTATCTCTGGGATGTTAAATTTAACATCCCCTTTTATCTACTAGCATCAAAAATGAGTTGCAAAGACTGATTTATATTTTGTCAAAATGTTCTAATTGTCCAACTCCTGTCATCATCGAGTGTTGCCAGTCAAGCCCAATGTTGATAATCCTGCAGCAAACAAAACTTTTTAGTGTCCATAGTCATAAACTTCTTTGCTTCTTTAACCTCTGTATAGTTCGTCTTCTTAAATTTTCTCTGTCAATCTTTTATAATTCCACCACTCTGCCCTAATTACACAATTTTTGATAAATGATTCATTCAACAATTTGCAATAAAGATTGTATTAATTAAATTTAATATTTAGCATGTTTAATATATTTAAGTATATTTGGTATAATTATTAATATACTTCAATATTTAGTTACCAGAGGTGCATGTGTACAAATAGGTAAAAATTTTAACTGTTCTGTTGTACTGTTAGAATCAATTTTTCAACCCATAAACCAAAACTATATATCTAATTTATCTCTTGAAAATATCACAATCTTTTCTAAATGACAGAAATTGATATTTATGATTTTGTATAAATATTTACTTTTTCTATAATTTTATACTTACAATAATTAACCATTTATCAGAATTATCCTCCTTAACCAAGGTAATCAACTGGGTGATTAAAAATCAAGGATTATGTTGCTTTTGTTTTTCATGAACACTTTTTTCAATTTATTTTAACAATTTTGTAGAGGTTAAAAATTAATACATGTATGCACCCATGTTTATAGCAGCACAATTTGTAATAGCTAAAATGTGGAAGCAACCCAAGTGTCCATCCACAGAAGACTGGATTAAAAAATTGTGGCATTTTTATATAATGGAATATTATTCAGCTATAAAGAAAGACAGTTTTGGGGACTTTGTAGGCAACTGGTCAAAACTGGAGTCCATACTCATAAGTGAAATAAATCAGCAGTATATGTGCAGGCAACGCATTGTGTCACTGGTGTAAGAACCTGAGGGTGGGAATATAAACTAAGAGACATGAAGGAAATCTGTTCAAAAACAAATAACAGATGGGACGAGGGAAAGGAGAAAAGAAAGAGGCAAAAATGTATGTATGTATATATGTATATACTTATGTGCAGGAGGGCTAACATGGTTCTACTAGTGTATTATAT
>PVLD010030232.1:0-17099 GCA_004027595.1 Dinomys branickii
CCCTTCAAAGAGTCATTCTGCAACCAGAAAGCAGGAACAGCAAGGCTGAAGGCAGGAGAGAGAGAAAGAGAAGGCGGAAACATGCTTGTGGGTTTCAACCCACTGCATCTTTCTTTTTGGCAGAGAGAGGTCAGTGTTTTCTTCTATTTACACACCTCAGGACCAACATGGGGCTGGCACTAGGTAATAGACTGCAGAATGCCCCCAAAGATAGGAGGTCCTGATGGCTGGAGTCTGTGACTGTTAACTTAGGTAAAGAAAGAAAAAAATGTTCTTTGCAGGTGTGATGAACTTAAAAGGATCTGAATGTGGGGAAATTGTCCTGCATTACGTGGGCGAATCTCTGCAAGCAGGAGTCAGAGGGAGATATGGTCAACACAAAGGGGGTCCAAAGCTGGAGCAATGGGGCCACAAACTGAGGAATGTGGAAGCTGGAAAAGACCAATAATAGATGTTTGATTGTGATTTTTGGGCCAGTGATGCTGATCTCAAAATTCTGACCTCCAGAACTGTAAAAGGATGAACTCTTGTTATTTTACACCACCAAATTAGTGGTAATTTGTTACAGCAACACTGTGTAACAAACATTCCCCAATGATCCTAAGCCTCCAAGTTGATCATTTGAGTCTGAGAAGCAAACCCTTCCATGCAGACAGTGCCAGCGATGGGAGAGGGGAGTGGGCATTTCCTGTGGGTCTCCCCATCACATTGATCTTTCCCACCTTCCCTTTGAAGCTCTCCACCCTGTGAAAACAGGGCACCTGCTTCTCTTCTGCAGCTGTCACTTAACAAAGGCCACCAAATATTGAGTGGATCATATGCCATCCCAGCACTTGGTTCAAAGTTGTCTGGCTGGATTTAGTAGCACAGGCCTATATTTCCAGCACCCTGGGTGGTTGAGGCAGGAGGATGGCCAATTTGAGCCTAGTTTGTGCAACTTAGGGACTTAGTGAAACCTGGTCTCAAAAACTTTAAAACAGTTAAAAATTTAAAAGGGCTGGAAATGTAGTTCAGAGCAAAGGCCTTGGGTTTAATCCCCATTATTCACCCCAAAAAGCTAAGTCCACTGTCTACCTTGAAATCTTGCCCTGATGAACCTGCAATTGGTCTTGTACCAGACAATGATTTGCTTTATTATTAAGTCTGCTAAAGCTCTCAGGCCAGGATAAAGCACACAGCAAGTTCTCAGTCATGGATGAATGTGTATATCCTCTATCCTGACTGGGAGAAAAGTAATTAGTTTTCTTTATTGCCTGCTGATCAAAAAGATCAAAACCAAATCTGATGCTTATCAACAGGAAGCTTGTGGGCCCTGTAGCAGCTGGATGAGGATGCTGAGTTAGTCAGTTTTGTGCTACTGCAACAAATATTACCATATATAATCAATTTATGGAGAAAAAAGAGTTATTTAGTTTTGGAAGCTTCAGTCCATAATCAATTGACTCTATTGCTTTTGGGTGTATGTCAGGAAGAGCTTGGAAGAGGAAAAAGCCATTTTCCCTCAGGGCTAGGATGAACAGGAAAGACAGGAAGAAGAGGCTAGTGTCCCATTGTCCACTTCCGGGCCACACCCAGAGTGACCTGATCACTTCTCATTAGCTCTTTCTCTCTCGCTCTGTCTGTCTGTCTGTCTGTCTGTCTCTGTCTCTCTCTCTCTCTCTCTCCATCTTTGTTACCGGGGCTTGAACCCAGGGCCCTTGCGCTGAACTACACCTCAGCCCTTTTTCATTTTTTATTTTGAGACAGGCTTTTTCCTAAGTCACTAAATCACCCAGGTTGGGCTCAAACTTGTGATCATCCTGCCTCAGCTCCCCAGAGTGCTGGGGCTACGCCACCAGGCACAGCTTGCCCCTATCTCTTAAAGGCTCTACCAACTGCCAACAGGATTAAGCTGGTGACCAAGCCTTTAATACTTGGGACTTTGGAACATTCCAGAAACAAACAATCACATAAATCATCTGTGTTCTGTTTTTCACTTGTGCTATAATTTCATACAGTGTAGTATACACATTTTAAGTGCATAGCTTGAAGGATTTTTACCTCTATGTACCTCCTTGCAACCACTGAGCAGGTCAAGGGTTCTATCTTTCCAACATACCAGAGCATTTCTTTGTTCCCCTGTCTTAGGTAACCTGGTGCATTGACCCCCAGACTTCTTACTAGCCAGCAAATCATTCCAACATCCTTGTCCATATATTAGGCTTGCTTGTTTTTGAACTTCATATGGACAGAACCATCCAAAATTCACTCTTGCATCTATCTATCTGCCTTGTTTCTCTTAACATGGTACTTCTGAGATGTAGCTTGGTGACTGCAGGCATCAGCAGTTTATTCTTTTGAACTATTTCATCATTACCTTATAATTCCATTGTAAGCTGTTACTCCATCATAAGGATTGGCCACTATTTTCCTATCCATTCTTCTCCTGATGGGCATTTGGATCACTTCTATTTGGGGCTAACTGTACAAAAAATAGCTGCCACAAACACGGGTATAATTTAAGGACCCATGCTTTCATTTCTTTTGGCTATATACCTAGGAGAAAATTTTATGGGCCCTAGGGAAGGTATTCATTTAACTTAATAGAAATTAATATACCTATTTTGTTGTTTTTTGAGTCATGAGTATCAAACTCAGGTCTCATGCATTCTAGGCAAGCACTCTACCATTGAGCTACATCTCCAGACCCTTTTAATTTTATTTTGAGACAGGGTCTTCCTGGTTGCCCATGAAATCTCCTCCCTCAACCTCCTGAGCAGCTGGAATTATATGCATGCACCACCATGCCTGAATTAATGTCACTATTTTAAATTTGGATCTGAGAGGGGAGATGTTTTTAGAGGTAAATGAAGGAATCACAACATTCCTGTACTTACTTTCCCAATTCCATCCAAGTACTCAATTTCTTGAAGATACAGCCTCTTTCACATGCCTGGTGCATGGCTAATGCAATCACAACAGACAGAGTTGGACAATTGTGTGTGCAAAGAACCAAGCAACATCCTCATAAAGACACTCAGTATCATTTGCTATAATTCATGCCAAGCCTTATGTTTCAAACTGGCTTTTCCTGGTGTGAGATCAACCATAATGCTTTCATAGATGCAATCTCTATGAACACAAATACATAAAGAGCAGAGTTTACTCTGTAATGAAGCCTGAATCGAAAGGAGAAGTATGTGGACTATGCAGGAGGCGGGCAACTGGGTCTGTCTGCAGTGCCCGAGCTGAGAACTAGAATAAGGCTTCCTCCTCTGCCGGGCCTGACCCTGCTGTCACAATCGCCAGACCCTTTGAAGGGAGCACTCCCAAGGACCAGTGGCTCCCACTTGAGTGCCTTTCTATTTCAGCTCAACCCCTTCTTTGACATTTTTGAGAGATTGTTCAATAAACTTGTCCTGGGACCGTTTTCAGAGCAGAATTTAGCTTTCTCTCTGGGATTGGTAAACAGTGAAATGGCATTGGTTTAACACTTTTCATATTGCTATCTTGCAACTCAACTTCTTTCTGAGTTCTTTTTATGCATATCTTATTGGATCTGGCATGACTTGAGGTTCATTTCTTTCTTGTTTTGTTTTGTTTTGTTTTGTTTTGTTTGGCGGTACTGGGGATCGAACTCAGGACCCTGCACTTGCTAGGCAGGCGCTTATTCCACTGAGCTATATCCCCAGCCCCGGTTCATTTCTTTCTTATTCTGAAAGCCATGCAGAGCTATAGTATTAAGAAGAAATATGCGTAGACTCTGGCAGAGATCTCTTTATTATAAAGGGCAATGTTAAGCCCAAATTGTGACTGCAGAAGGCCCCCTAATAGTTGAGTGAGTTTATATCCCAATATATTTTATTAATTTAGTTCCACTTGCACAACTATATTTTGATTTGAGAAATGCTGAACATATTACAGCAAACACCTTTTGGAAGCCACAGATTCTGTTGTTAATGTCCTGTGTTAAGATGTATCATTTACTGATAATAAATTCATCCTTTTTGTGTGTACAGTTCTGTAAGTTTTGAAAAAATATAGTCATGTAAGCAGCACCACAGCTAAGATAGTGAGCATTTATATTACTGCACATTCTTCTACATTGCACCTTTGAAGTCGGTCTCCTCCCACTAGCTCCCATTTTCTAGCAACCACTGATCTGCTTTGTGTCCCCATTGCTTTGCATTTTTTTGGAGAATATTATATAAATGGGATGATGCAACACATGACCTTTTGTCTCTTGATGGTTCTGCTCTGCATAATGTTTCTGAGAATCATTCATGCTGTTACATGTCTCGGCAGTTTGTTTATTTTTATGACTGAGCAGTATTCCACTGCATGCCTGTAGCATAGCTCATTTATAGACTCACTTACTGGTAGACTGTTTGGGTGGTTTCTAGTTTGGGGTAACGATGAACAGTGCCACTACACACTTTCTTTTGGAGTTATTTGTGTGAACATGTGTTTCCATTCTACTGCTGAAGTTACTTAGGAGTGTGAATGCTGAGTTTTAATCTAAGTTAGAAGAAATATTTCAAAAGAGGCAGTACCATTCTGCATTCCCAAAAATGATGTATAAGATTCCACTGCTTTGTTTCTTTAGCAACGCTGTCAGTTAAAACAATTGTGTAGACATTCCTATGGGTTTGTAGTGGCATTTGATTGTGGTTTTAATTAACATTTGTCTAATGATTAATGCTGTTGAACATCTATTCATGTGTTTATTTACCTTCTGCATTTTTTGAAACAGAGTCTGGCTATATAGTTCAGGTTGGCCATGAACTCCCTTTGGAGCCCAGGCTGGTCCCTTACCTGTAGCGATCCTCCTGCCTCAGCCTCCTGAGTGCTGGGATTATAGGAATGCACCACCACACCCAGCTCTGCATTTCTTCTTTAGTGAAGTGTGTGATCAAGTCTTTTGATCCTTTCTTAGTTGAGTGGTGTGTTTTGTTTTAGTTGCTGAAGTATGAGGTGACACAATAAAAAGCTAAGGGGGCGCATTGTTCTTTGGGCTGATACATAGCACTCCAGCTACAGGTTAAGGATACATGTTACAGTCTGTGTCTCCCCAAAATTCCTGTGTTGAAATCCAAACATTCAGTATGATGGATTTAAAATGTAGGGACCTTGAGGGGGGAATGGGGATTTATTCTTATTTTCTGTTCCTTAACATATGAGGATATAATAAGACAGCCATCTGCAAACCAAGAAGTGGCCCTCACTAGACAACAGATCTGCTGGGACCTTGATCTTGGACTTCCAGTCTCCAGACCTGTGAGAAATAAGCATTTGTTGGTGAGGCCACCCATTATGGTAATTTGTTATACCAGCTCAGACTGAGACTAGGTTACTCTGAGAAGAAAATTGGCCTAAATATTGGCCATTTCTCTAACTATATAATGTACCTGGATTAATCTGGGAATCTTGATTACTATACAGATTTCCAAGCTTCACTTCCAGAAATGTTTATTCACTAGGTGTGAAGTGAGGCCCAGACTGTTGCAATATTTAACAAGCAACCAGATTATGCTGATGCAAGCAGACCTAGGGTAAGACTTTAAGAAACCCTGAAACCTTATGGTCCCTTACAATGCATCATGTCTACTGCAATCAGGGTACAAGGTTACCTCCAGGCCCAAGCAAAATGGTGAGGTCTAATTCATAACAGAGGGATATGGCCACAAAACTAGACAAAAAGAAAAAAACCACCAAAAGTACAAGAATTTTATGAGATTTTTTCAAACTGAACATTTAGCTCATTCCTCGTGTGTGTCTCACTCTACCTGGTAGGCAAATCTCAACTTAATAGGATTGCATCTGAAAGTGTGATGTGTTATTTGAATAGACTGGAAGAGAAGGCGGTTGACAAGTACAAGCACAAATATACTTTACTTGTAAATAAATAAATTATGGCACATTAGAAAATATCAGCCCATTTTTAGCTTCGATCTGGAATAGTAGTATTTTCTCCATGCAGGAATAGGCTGCTAGCTGTGGGGCTGCAGTGGATTCAGGTACATGTTTTTCAGGACCACCGTTCCTACAGGAAATCATCTTGACCTTTCCCACAAAGGATATGTGGAAGGAAGGTCTTTGGTCTTACAATAATAATTTTCTGGACAAAAGCAGAACTTATCCTGCTTATTTTCAAATAAATCTGCAAAGGATGTTGGAATATGACTCATTACTAATTTTTTTCACAGAAAAGGAAACAGTAGCAACAGAACATACAAGCTCTATAAAATCCAAGCACCCAGACATTTGGGTCATGCAATATCAGACAACAAGACGAGCTGCAGTTTTCCCTACATTGTACAAACTATGCTGACAGCACATGAGCACAAGAAGCATGATTTAAGTTTGATTCAACTGGGATGGACCTGATTTTCCATATTGATGAATCAAACATTATTGTCCAAATTTATTGGTACCTCTCAGCTGAAATAATTTAAAAAACTTATTAATTTAATCTTGTTTTGCAATGTTTCTTCAAATCACAACTAATTCACACATGTTTTAGGGGAACTGGGGCACTTTAGGTTCTGGTATGCATAATGGCTCAGTGATTGGTCATCAAAAGAGCCAGGAACAGGAAGTAATGACCCTGACTTCTAGTTGTTTGGGCTGAGCTGTGCCTGCGCAGGCTTTCATGAGAGTTGATACTGAAGGAAACAAATTTATAAAAAGACTAAAACCAAAGTGGTAACCATTCACTAAATATAATTCATCTCCAGAATATGTAAGCAAACAGACAACAAAACAATCCTAACAATAGGAGTATTTATGTGAAGGTAACCTGAAATCAGAATTCATAAGTGTCAAAGAAGTAAGTGGAGAATTGTTTTATTTATGCTGAAAACATTATTCAAATCATGTATAATTCATGTTGAAATACTGGAAAATAAGAGAAAGATCAACCAATAATTGAAATCACTTAAAACTCAACTACTCAGTAAAAACCACTGCTAGCGTATGAATATTATTCCATGGACCAAGATAGCTATGTGATATGTGCATATTTCAAATGGCATCACATTGTAGATGCTGTCCTGAAATACTGAAATCTACATCTTTAATGCCAATAAATATGCTTCTTCATCACTCATTGTAATGGCCATACTGTATTCCATTATGGGCTGGGAAGTACTAACAAATCTAGTGCTTCCTATGCACCTGGTACTGTTCTAAGCACTCTGACAACTCCACTGTGAAGTGGGTAGTATCACTCCTGTTCTACGCACAGGACAAATGCGTTAAGGAGAAGCTCATCAACTTGCACCTTTGTTGGGTATTTAGGTTGTTTCTAACACTGCATTATTTTAAACAGTGTAGATGAAAAATTTAACTTTCTGTAAAGAGCACAAATAGAGAGTACTGGCAGAAGGGAGCATTGATAAAGGATAACATTCCAGGTAGGGAATAATGGGGGAAATTATTTTGCTAAGACCACATTAGAAGGTGTTTATTCTCATGGTACAAGTTAGGGAAGTCCATAAAATCACTGTAGTTACCTAGTGGAGAGGGACTTTTGAGGCGCATGCAGTGCGGTAGGACAGAGGGAGTCCACCAGTCACATGGATCTCTGTAGCAGAAAAAAAGTAGCCCTCAGAACATAAAGTTAATTTTCTGCCATCTGAACTTTGATCTATTGTGAAGAAGGAACTAAAAGTCCTTGGTAATTCAAGTATCCACTTTAAGTGGAGGAAGTCAGCTTTCACTCACCCAAAGGACTGGGTGTGGTGGGAAGTGGAGCACAGGATGACTCACAAGCACCTTGGGTACCAAACAAGGCAGGAGGGAATGGTGGGCGGAGCCCTTAGCGGCACTAGGCAGCTGCTTCTCGCAATAGGTCACAGGGGTTTCCCATATTTATTTCTGTACATCATTACTATGTCTTCAAAAAATTACCAAACTGATGTATTCTTACTGCAGAAAAGGTTTAAGGACAGATGTGTCAAGAAGAAAACAAAGTTCATCCATTACCTCATACATTCTAAGACAGCCACCACTAAGATTTCACATATAGCTGGGCATGGTGGTGCACGCCTGTAATCTCAGTACTCTGGGAGGCTGAGGCAGGAGGATTGCAAGTTCAAGCCTAGCCCAGCCAATTTAGTGATTTAGCAACACTTTGTCTCAAAATTAAAATCATATAAAAGGAAGGGGATATAGTTCAATGTGGAAACCATTGGTTCAATCCCCAGTATCACAAAAAAAGAAAGTTTGCATAGATTTTCATAGTAATTTTCTACAGACTTTTAAAATAATGATAAAATGGCATTATACACAGTATTTTGCATTCTGCTTTTCTCTGCTCAATGACAAATACATAATTAGATTATAATTCAGGCTATGGGATGAATGCTATTCAATCATTAAAGCAATAAAAAAGAACTTATTTGACCAAATAGTAATGGACATTTTACCTAAGCTCTCTTAACTAACCAGTAGCCATTTTCCCCTTTATTCATTGACTTCTTGGTTTTTACAAAGTTAATGTTAGGGTTAGCTCATGATGTCCTCTCCTGCCATGGTACTAGGAGTTAAACTTAGGGCCTTTGCACTGAACTACACCCCCAGTTCCTCCTCATTTGAAATTTTGAGACAGAGTCTCATTAAGTTCCCCAGGCTAACCTCAAACTTGAAGTTCTTCTGCCTCAGGCTCCCAGAGTGCCGGGATCACTGGGGTGGACCACCTAGCCCTGCTTCACTGACTTTTAAGAGCAAGAGTGAAATAAAAGAACTTTCTTACAATTTGTTTTTTAGAACTACTTTGGATGGCCCAGAAGAGCTCAGAAAGGGAGTTGAATGATGATCTCTCAGTCTTGTCCTTCAGAGCCACATTAATTTGAAAGGAAAGAAATGAGAACCCCTGTGAGTCAGCCTTTCACAGCTGGGAAACAGCACCTCACACACATTTTATAGGAGAGAAGGGTTATTTTGGCTCATGGCTTCAGGAGGCTCAGTCCACGATCAGTGGCTCCAGCTCAGAAGTATCATGAGGGAAGGGTGTGGTGGAGCGAAGCTGTTTAGTTCACGAGAGCCAGGAAGCAGAGCAGGGAAACAGTGCCAGACAGGAACAGACCATGGACCAGGCATACACCCCAATGGTATGGCCCTGTGTTACCACCCAGACACATGCAGAAGTGTGCTTTACTCATCTAAGCATTTCTGGTTTCAATCAAGTTGACAATCAAGATCAACCAACCATTCCTCTTCTCTTCTTTTCTCCAACTCTCATGTACTATGGAACCTAGATGAATCAGGATACAGAGCTACAAGCCAAACAGCAATAGGCCTATTCCTAGGCCAATAGGAATGACAAGCATATCCTGTTTATAGAGTAGAAATAGAACATTTCTTGAAAAACCCATCTTTTGACATTGAGGTTAAGAAGTAGACGTCTAGTGCAGCACAGTTCCAAGTATTAAACACAGATCAGATTTTGTAAAAGTCTCAAAAGCCAGGCATGGTGACACACATCTGTAACCCCAGCACTCAGGAGGCTGGAGCAGGATGATTGCCAAGAGTTCGAGGCCAGCCTGGGTTATATAGTGAGTTCAAGGCCAGTGTGAATTGCATAGCAAGACCTTGTCTCAAAACCCAAACCAAAACAAAACAATTTTCAGTAAGTTGTAGAGCAGTGCAAGGAGCTCACAAGAGAGGGGAAAGCTATTAGAAAGCATGGACCCTTGTGCGGAGAAAGAAATCATTATAAACAGCAAGGGGATGCTACAGCGCCATCTCTTGTCTCTCCAGAGAAGCTATCCTAATGGCTAATATGGCACCACAGGAAAAAATTCTCACTGAGTCATTAGAGAAATCCAAATCAGATCCACAATCAGTAGGAATACACAATGTTGATGAGGATGTGGAGAAATTGAAAATTACCACACACTCTTGCTGGGAATGTAAAATAGTACAGCCACTTTAGAAAGCTGCTTTGCAATTAAAATAGAATTACTCTATGGCCTAGCTATTCCTCTCCTGTGTATATGTCTAAGGGAAATGAAAATATGTCCACACACAAACTTGTACACAAATGTTCATAAGAACATTACTGATAACAGCTAAGAAAGGGAAACAGCTCAAATGTCCATCAACACAGGAACAGATAAAGTCACTTGGCAGGTATACCCAATGGAATATTACTCAGCATTGAAAAAGAATGGAGTGACACATGTCACAGTGAGAGTAAACCTTAAAAGCACTATACTAAGTGACAGAAGCAGTCACAAAAGACCACAAATTGTATGATTTTGTCTGTCAGAAAATGTTCAGAATAGAGTGATCTGTAATGACAGAAAATAGACTAGTAGTTGCCAGGAGCTGAGGTAAAGCCCGTCTTTTGATGTTGAGGACTGGGATTATAGTTTATTGTGAAGATTTTGGGTTCAATCCCTAGTACTGGAAAAATAGTTATGAGTAGAACTGTTGGGTACACACACGCACATGCACACACACACACACACACACATGACACTAGGTAATTTCAAACACATGGAAACCTGGTGAGGAGAACTGTGGGGAGGAGATTAGATAGTCTGCATTCTTCATAATTCAATTCCCACTGTGTTTGAATAGCCAGTGTTCTATTGTTTGATCATGTCACAATTTAATTCCTTTTGTGACAATACCTTTCTGGGTTCCTTTCAACTTGTTAGTACTTTTGATACACAATGCTACAGTAAACTTCATTGTAGCTAAGTATTTCCATCTCTGCTGGGACAAAAATTATGTGCCATGTAATCTTCACAGAAATCTCCAAATCACCCAAAACTATTTTTAAAAATTTTCTACCAACAGTGTATGCAAATGTATCCTACAGGATGCTATAAACTCTTAACGTTGAGGGCAACACATTAATTCAACTGGTATCAGATTGTGGTTTTGATATTTAAATCTTTTATTTTTGAGACAGTCTTGCTATGTACTTCAGGCCAGACTTGAACATGGAGCAACCTCTTCTCTTAGCCTCCCAAGGGGTAGAATTACAGGCTTAATTCTTAAATTATGTCTAAGTGTCTTTTCACTTTGCTTGGTATTTGTTTTCTTTTCCTCTGACCCTTCTAGAAATGTCCTGCTCTCCTGTTTTCTACTGGGGTAGCCCTCTTGTTCTTCTGATTTATGTAAGCTCGTTGCCATTTGTGTTGCAAATTTTTTCTAGACGATGATCTTTAGAAATAATGTTTTCTGAAATAAGCCTATATTTTTATGTAATTAAATTTATAAATCCTTCCATCAGTGGCTTTTTGAATTTATATCTTGCCTAGAAGGCTGCTTTTTAAAAATCAATATTAAAAATATATTCATTCCAAAGAATTACCTTATGTATGATCCAACAATTCTACCCTCATGTACGGTATAAGGTACCTGAGGTGGGCAGATTTTTAGAAAATAGAATAATGGTAGAATGTACCATTAATAATGCAGAAGGTAGAATAATGGCTCCCTGGTTCTAAGGAGAGATTCACTTTTTGGATGATGAAAAAATTCTAAATGGGTAGTGGAAATTGGGGCATGACATTGTCAACGTACTTAATGCTACTGAATCATAGACTTAAAAATGGTTAAAATGGTGAATTTGAATATGTATGTTTTACCGCCACAATAAAAAAATGATTTTAAAGTGCATCCATTCAAAGTATCTGCTGGCTTTTGTATTTTTACTTTGTGTATTTAAATCTTTGGCATTTGTAGGGAGAGGGGCGAGGCGGTGAGCAGGTTCCCGTGTCTACTTTTGACTTCTACGTTGTATTTCTTCTTGAGTGGCTGACAGTA
This sequence comes from Dinomys branickii, assembly GCA_004027595.1. Lineage (NCBI taxonomy): Eukaryota > Metazoa > Chordata > Mammalia > Rodentia > Dinomyidae > Dinomys > Dinomys branickii. The sequence goes on from PVLD010030232.1 coordinate 11,764, forward strand.
ACCCTCGGAGGAGATTGTTCATTTCATTGAGCTTTTAAATTTTATTGTGAAATTCGTGGTAAAGAATAAATCATTTTTACTCAAAAGAGAATAATAAAAAGAACAATAGCAAAATTCTTTGTTCTCTTCCAATTTTGTGTTGTCTTTATTTTTCTTGACTGAACGAGCCAGCGCTTTGTTTGGCTGTAGTACTTTTCAAACAATCAGCTGCTGCGCTTCTCGTTCCACGGTTTTCCTTTTCCTAATTTATTGGTTTCCAGCTTGACACTGACTAATTCTTTTCCTTTTTGTTGCTGGGTCAGTTTTATGGGTCTCTTTTTGAAATTCTTATGCTATATGTCAATTACTTAATTTTAATTTTACTAAAGTAAGAGATTAAATCCATAGCTCTTCTATTTCTGGGTGTAGAGCAGACATATTCCACAGGCTTTGACTAAAATTACTTTTGTTATTTTTTTCTAGATATTCTTCATTTGACTTTATATTTTCAATTAGACACAAATGTTCAGTCACAGAGAATAGTTTTTGTTTTTGTTTTTAAATCTTAATGTTGGATTGCACCCAACATTTTTGTAATTATTTTGCAGTACTGGGGCTACAGAATGGTTCTTTTTCTCTTGATAGTTGGGAGGTTGCTGGACTAGACTTTTGTCACAGTCTGCAAAAAACACTCACTGTTTCAGGAAAGGATATTCTCTGTCATCATTTAATTCAGTGTGCTCACTTAAGTATTCTAACACAGTCTGCACTGTGAGTCCAGAAAAGTAAAAATGTGGTGTGGAATCATTCCTATCATTTATTCATGTCTTTCCTCTGGTTTTTGCTTTGCTTCTTTTTGTGTGATGGTTTTCTGCATTGCAGCTTTTCTTTTAGTAAAGGCATCCTTTTCTTCCCTGCTTCTCTCCTTGAGTTTCATCACAGAATTCAGAGCCTGGGTCCTCATTTTCTCCACACCCCCCACCACTTCAGCTTTTGCCCAATTTATTCGCTTAACTTCACCCTTCAGATTCACCTTGGTTTAAATGCACCTATCATACAGCGTTGGAAATTGTTTGGATTTTTTGTTTTTAAATTCAGTTTGAGGATTGTTTTCTAAAAATAAAATTATGCTTATTTTGTTTGCCTCAGTTGTTACATATTTACCAACATGTTGGTCTTAATTCTCTAGTCTTCTTTAAAGTCCCTTCCTGACTTTTGAGTAAATGAACATGCAAGATTTCCAGTAGATCATTTCAAATATTTACATTCATCTTTTACTATCTAAAGGGAGCTCCTCGTCAACTGAAATGTTACTGACTACACATTTCAATGAGAGCATAATTGTACATCATATGATTGTATTTTAATTTATTTTTATCACTTGCTTTGGTTGCAAATTTAGATTGCTTCCATGGTTCTGCTGACATGGAGAATACTATGACAAGCGTCTTTGGGCTTACATTTTCTGTCTCTACATTTTGGATTGTCCTCAGAGGCTAGATCCAAAGGATAGAATGATATCATCAAAGAATTTGAATATTAGAAACTCCTGGTTTCCACCATAGTTTTACTTTCTATGCATGATGACAATTGTATGACAAATAGTCACATAATTGGAAAAGGGGAGTCTTAGTCAGTGTAAGAAAATTGCCCAAATCTTAATTTTTTTTTTTTTTTGGTACTGGGAATTGAACTCAGGACCTTGCACTTACCAGTAGGTGCTTATGCCCTGAGCTATATCCCCAGCCCCAAATCTTAATTAGTTTAATGGTCAATATTGCCTTAGGATAAACGTGTTCTCTGTAATTTTCTTTCTGAAATAATTTATATAAGGAAGTTGCATAATTAAATGACAGGGCCCCATGAATTTTGGGGCCATCAAATTTTGGACTCCTTTATGGGGCAAATAGCCCTAGTAACAATCTATGTTAGTCTTTAAAAAATTTACTGTGTTAAAAATGAAGAGTGTTCTGAAGATCTTTTAAACAAACAGAAAGGGCTTAAGTTTATGGGAAGTTATTGAAGGGCTTAGCAGTTTATCACTAGGCTGTAAGGAAGTGCAAGTCAGGAAAGTCATCGAGGAAAAATAGCATCCAATGCACCTTTGGCTTCCATTTCGTGTCCTCAGGTCATGGAAGTTCTTGCAGCAGGTGCCTTGGCACTTAGCATAACATTGCAGGGATTTGCAGTTAAGCTCTTTAGAGATATAGTGTTAGTAGATGCTGAGATATAAATGTTACCTTTTATTGGTTCAGATTACATCACATTTTTACATTTAAAAGAATTCAGGGTGTTTGTGCTGTTGTTGGGTCTGTAACCTTGCTTGTTTATATAAGCTCTTCAGTCTGAGTGGGCTTTCCAAAGCTTCCCACAGGACTGTTAGGTGCCAGGCTCTCTTTTGCTGCACCCATAATCTCAGTCCATTTAAAAACGGGAGTTTGCAGCATTTCCCTCACAGCCTAAAACCTGTAAGAGGCATTGAATACTATATGCTTATCAACAGGTGTGATGGCGATCCCTGTAACCTCAGTGCTCTGGGAGGCTGAAGCAGGTGATTGAAAGTTTGAGATCAGGCTCGGCAACTTGGAGACATAGCAAGATTCTGTTTCAAAAAAACATTGAAAAGAGCTTGGGACTTACTTAGCTCAGTGGAAAAACTCTGGGTTCAAACCTCAATGCCAAAATAAATAAAATATTATGTACCTGTGGTTCTCACCTCATCTTCCACTTCAAATTTTGAGTAAAAAATGTGCTTTATGATTTCTTCCAATAATTTCTCCTCTGGTTAGTTGTTTGCCTTATTGGAGAGGAGCCAGCAAATTCTGACCTGGGGCTGGATCCACCTACTGTCTATATTTATATGGTTTTCAAGCTGAGAATGGTTTTAGATTTTTCTATTTCTTTTCTTTTAAGAGCAGAATATATTTATTGAGGGAAAGAAAGCTTTTCTCCAAGAGATAGAGAGAGAGAGAGAAGGGGATCCAAGTGGGTTGCTGGTTTTATATTTTTCAAGAGTAAAAAAAGTCAAAAAAGAAGATACCTTATGACATTTGAAAACTGTATGAAATTTAATTACCGGTGTCCATAAATAAAGTTTTATTGTAATGTAGCCAGGCACAATTATTTGCATATTGCTTGAGGCTGCTTCTTTAGTCTCAAGGGAGATATATCATTGGGTTATTATTTGAGATAATTTGATTCTTTTTACACATTTATAGCTATGATGGAAGGTGTAACTTTAAAATTATACTTCTAAGAAAATTGCAGCTTCAAGATGCAGTCAGTTATCCGAGCTTACATTGTCTTTTTTAGCCCGGATTTGTTTTATTTCCACTCTTTTCCTGAATTCCTGAGTTGTAAAGATGCAGTATGTACATAAATTTGGCCTCTGCTTTTCTTCCAGTCCAGAAACACAAAGGACTTGCACTCACAAAGAAACAGCACCATTAACCAGGTATCGGGTCTCTGAACTTCCTACAGGCACTGCATTCATTTTAACCTCATTGAAAAAGCCAGGTTTTGCTTTAGACCGTTACTGAGCCACCCGACCTTAGCGAAGCAGACATTAGGTAAGTGATAAATAATTCAAAGAGATAAGCATTCCACATCATCTGCCCTGAAGACATACCAAGACCACATAAACGCCCTCACCCCTAGGCCACAGTGCATGTCACCCTGGAACATCAGCACACCTTTCTGAGTGTGCAGGTCTTTGAATCTGCCCAATAAATCTTTGAATCTCACTGACACGCCCAGAACCACTCTGTTAGCTAGCTGAGGCCCCACCTCCTCGCAGAGGCATGTTATGATTTAGATCTAAAATAGTCCCCAAAGCCTCATGGGTTTGGAAGGTAATAGGATCATGTGAGCAGCAACCCCATCACCTCAGCCCCTTCTTATGCTGCCAAGCCTGGCCTCTAACTCGCAGCCTTTCCACCTCAGCCTCCTGCATAGCAGAGATGACAGAGGGTCACCCCTGCAGCTGGTCAAAACTCTTAACAGCTTGGGAAGGAGACCACACGTTTTTTACTTTGTACTGGGCCTCACAAATTATGTAAATTGCCAGAATTTTGCTGAATGTTCGTGGTGCAAACCTGGAATCCCAGAACTTGGGAGGCTGAGGCAGAACAATAGCCATGGGTATGAAGCCAGCCTGGTCTACACAGTGTGGTCAAGGCTAGTCTGAGCCACATGGTGAGACCCTGCCTCAACAAACAAATGAACAAAAACACACAAAACAAACAAATTCAAACAAACACACAAAGAATTGCTAGCGTCTTTCTCTACCCATTCTGGACCCTAAAAAACAAATTCTAAATCAGGAATTTAAAAAAAAAAAATATATATATATATATATATATATACACATATATATTTATGCCAGTCAGAGTGGGAGCTTTGCATATGTGGGCGGCTGCTAAGCAGAAGGGTAATAGAAGAACTCAAGTATATTTAAAGACACAGACAGATACCAAAGCCAGAGACAGTTTCCGCAAGTAACACTATTGTGCCTGCTTTTGTCAAACTGAGAAAAGAACCCGAAACAGCCATTACAGGAAACTGGGCCCAAATAAGGACAAATACATAGCAAACACATTCCTTCTGCTGTGTAAGAAAATGCTGCAGGTTGTGAGGCTCACTCCTTCAGGAAGACTTGAGTGCTGCCTCTTGCTCTGGGCATGACCCAGTTCTGATCAAGAGCAAGTGCACTTGCAAGAGATGAACTCTGAAGAAAGCAGAATACTTAGCCTGCTAAGCTTTTCCATCATATTTTGATTACAGGAGAGATCTGGCTTCAGAGGCTCAAGGAAAAATAAGTCAGTTACTGATAAGCGTAAGCCCTGCCCTCTCCAGCATAAGAAAAGGGGTTGGGATTTTCCTAAGATAAGAAGTCTTCCCTTCAGGATTCAGGATGGAATCACAACTGGCCAAAAAGCTGACCTGAGCCTCTTTATTTACTCCATCAGCTGGCTCCTAACAACCTTTCACAATACCCAATTATGACATCTTTGAAGAAATCCTACCAAGTGCACCCCTTGCCAGCCTTTCCTTTGTCAAAACAACTGGGAAAAAACAGAAAACAGTGTGAACAGCTGGGTGGAGGAGGCTCCACTGCTGCATTTGGCCCCTGCTGGAAGCAAGAATGAGCAGAGGATCTAGGAGATAGATCCTCCCGAGAATGATTAGCCCAGTGGTCCCGTTCCAAGGCCTCCCGATAAAGCGGATTAGCTGTGATGTGATTAGGTAATGATATGACAGGCCTCAAGGAGACATGGTGAGTGACAATCAGCAATTTGGTATCATGTGGCCATTTTGGGTGTGACTGATGTCAGCAGGAGCCAAGGTGAATGTCAATC
>PVLD010030233.1:0-17097 GCA_004027595.1 Dinomys branickii
GACGGCAGCGTGGAGGAGAGGGGGCTGGAAGAAGGCATTTCAGCAGTAACTTATTTTTTTAGAACCAGCATGCTCTACCGATCAGAAATTGCAATTACCCAACAATGCTTCCATCACAAACAGGCACCCCAAACAGCATCACCGTCATCACCATCTTGCTAAAGATCTGCCCAGTCTAGTTTACCTGACTTTGTCTCTGTGCAACTTCTCAGGCAGTATTTTGGTCGGAGATAATGGTTGGGAAGACAAAAACAATAAATCGATACCGAAGGGCTTCCTTTCCGGAGTGATTTCCCACTGGAAACCACCGAACGGGGAAGCCTGCCTTTAATTCCCAAGCTCAGTGCTCCTCTTGAAACGCACACAATGCGTGCTTTCAAAGGAGCATTCGTCTGCTTTTAAGGGGATTCCTGTCTCTTCAGAATCCCCAAACCGGAGAACACCAGAAAGACACTCAAAACCATTAAGATTTTTAAGAGAAAGACTAACATACAGCCAGAACACAAGCACACACCAACCTTCGCCGGCTGGACCACTTCTTGCCTGTTCTTCTATTAACGACACGTTAGATTCTGATACACCCCCCCATCCAACTAGGTTACAATGTAGCTCTCTAGCTCCACTTAACCTGCAAGTTACAAAGAGAGAGAAAGAGGGAGAAAAAAAATATCCTGCCGCCTTCCCACCCCTTTCCCTCCCCCTCCCCCTCCCGAGTCCACTCCACCGACGCCAAACCCGCCAGCCCCAGCAGAGGCTGCAGGACCGAGGGAGGGTGCAAGAGGCGGGGGCGGGGAGGGGGATCAGATTAGGCGAAACTCAGTAAGCTCCCAGCCCTCCGGCCCGACGCTCCCACCACCGCCGCCACCAACCGGCCACTCCGATTGCGCCAGCATCGCTGCCCACCCGCAGGTCGGCCGGACTCGCGCCCATCGCGGCAGCCTCGCGAGGACCCGCATCCCGCCCCCTCAGCCGCGTCTCCCCCTGCCCGCCCGGTGCAAAGTCAAAGCCCGGCGAGGCGACGTGAACTTTTGCACGCCGGGCACACACACCGCCCCGGCCCGGGCCCGCGGCGCAAGGTTGGGCGGGCGCCTGGGCTCCCGGGCCAAGGTCGCCGCGCGTGCTCACCCTTGTCCCGGCGGCTCCGCTCCTCTCAGATCCCGGCTTCGCTCGCTCGCCCGAGCCCCCAAAGGCGCTGCTGCGGCAACTCCATAGCGATGAGCATCTGTCAAACGGCAGCCGCCGGCGGGCCGCCCTCGTGGGGGGGCCGGGGCCCCCGGGCGCGCGGAGGCGGCGGCGAGCGGCGGGCGCCCCGGCCGACCCCGCGCTTCCCGCCCGGCGCGGCCGCCTCCGCCGCCACCGGTTTACGGAGAGCGATATCAAGGGGGAAAATGGCGTCTCCGGAGCCCGCGAGTCCTGGAGTAATCACATTCACACACACGCCGCGCGCACACTCGCACACGGCGCGAGGCGAGCCGGCTAATTTTAGCAGGAGCCAAAAAAAATTATATACATATATATATGCACACACACACACATATATATATCTCTCTCCCGTCTCTCCGATCAATGCTATTTTTTCCCTTCTCTTCAAAGGATGGGTTGGAGCTTTAAAAATGTTGCCGGGCTGGGGCTCGCAGGAGGCGGCGCGCGGAGGGCGAGGGCGCTTTTGCTGAGCTGTGCAGTTCGGTCCGCGGCGCCGGCCGCCCTGCCCGCCGCTCCCGTCCGCCCGCGGTCGCTAGTGCCGCCGCCGCCGCTGCATGACCGCGCCCGCCCAGCGCCCCCGCCGCGTCCTCCGCCGCCGCCGCCGCCGCCGCCCGCCGCGTCCCCAGCGCGCGCCGGAGTGGGGTCGGCCGTGCGCCTGCCTCCGCGCCCCCTCCGGTCCCGGAGCCCTGGTGAAAGGAAGGGGGAGGGCGCGCGGGGGAGGGGGCAGGCGCGGCAGCGCGGCGCAGCCCGGCGGGGACCGCCACCCCGCGCCGCCCGCCTCGGAGGGGGTGCGGGCGCCCCCGAGGCTCGCCCGGCGCGCGGGCCGCCCCCGGCTGGAGCCCAGGGAGGCGCGGGCGGCGCGGGCGGGAGGGACCTCTCCCCCACCCCCGCTCTCGGTGAGATTCGGTCAATTGGAGGGAGCGGGCCGGGCCGGGCCGGGCCGGGCCGGGTGGGGAAGAAGGAGCACAGTTCTGGAGGCCGGTGGGGACCCTCGCCGCCGCCGCGCCCCTCCCGCTCCCCAGCGCCCTCGCGGCCCAGTGGCTCCAGGGGTCGGAGGCAGCCGCGGAGACTGAGCGACCGCGGGGACCGCCACGGGCTGGGCGCGGGTTCTCGGGCTCAACACTGCCACTGTCTGACACAACAGAAGCAGTGTTGGGGGAGCTGCGCGATGAGACGCGCGATGTGATAGGCTCTCCAAACTGGGTGCGATTTTTTTTTAACCCTGGTAATTACATTTCACTTTCGGGGGTTATTTGTTGTCTTCGTTGTCGTTGTTAAGCGATTTAGCTGCATTCAGATGCTCGTGTGCGTTTGCTTGTTACTCACCACAGCTGGACACTGCTGAGGGGATGGACAGAGGAACGCACGTCGACATCCACATACAGCTCCCTACACCGGGGCCCGGCAGTGAGCCCGGCAGAGAGGCTCAGTGCGAACAAAATGTGGCTTTTTAATCTAAGTCCGTATTTGAGCTGCAGAACGGGACCTTCTCAGCGCACCTGAGGAACGGAAGCGAAGAGAGACCGCTACCTTACAAGGCAACCTAGGACAGACAGGGGTTCAGGATGATCTGGGAATGGTGTCCTTAGGAGCTTGAGATAGAATTCAGATTTCGAGAGGACTCCTGACTGTCACACTTTCCAGGACAGTTTGAGGGCATTTGAACTGAGTGGAGGGGCTTGCCCTCACTGCACAGTCGGGTTGGCTGCTGCTCAGGACTGTATCACAGAACCTCTTTGCTCTTGCATCTTTCACAGGAATGTCACAGTGAAGGGACCAAAGACATTGGGTAGGTGGCTCCCCCCAGACTCTCATCCTGGTCAGGGTTGACGCTGAGTCTGAACAGATAGACAGTGCACCTCCTTCCTCCCCAGGGCTCTCACGGCCTTCTTTTCTTTCAGAGGAGTGTTGGATTGGCACCGGCTTTTCCTGTGTTACTCTTTATTGCAAGATCTACTTTGTAGTAACATTTCAGTGAGTCATCTGCTGGGCTTTCAACTGGCGCGTTGTTTTCAGTGGGAAAATAATGCTTAATTTGAACAATCAGCAGAGCACACGAGCTGAAGATGGAGGTAAAAATCAAGGCACAAAATACAATGTAAACCAAACATTATCTGTAATCAGACAACTTTTGCCCGTTTGCTTGTGCTCCCAGATTTCTGAAACCTTAAAGTAAAGCCCATGGCGACTCTGATGGCCTGTGGGCCACTTCCTACATCGCCAGTGGAGAAAGCATGTCCCAGAAATCACAAGATTTCACCGACAAGTGTGTGGCTGACTGCTGTTCATCTGATCCAAAACAAAAGTGTGTTGCCCAAGTTCTTTCTCTAGGTGTATACAAATCCTTCTTCCTGTGTTGTAAGCAGATAAAGAAATACACACCTCATTTAGAAATTACCATAATAGATGATAAACAAGTGTAAAGCGTGATAGTGCAGTGAAAGTTCTCCCAGGTGATCACCTAGTGGAATCCCATCATCTTAAAGATGAAGGAAGGATGAAATACCCTGAGTCACTAAAGTGATAATCAGGAGTAGATTTTAGGTCCCTTGATAGATCATCCAATGTTCCTTCCTTCCACATAGCCCATCTTTCGTTATGAGACTTGAGAAAATGGGAAGGAAAAAAACGCTCCTCTGATACAATGGGACCTGTCTTCAAATTCTAACTTTAAATCATACACATTGTTGTTATCTTCATTTGCTCATAGGTCATTATTTGATTGCCTGAGAGCTAAGCCTTGAAACGTCATCTAAAGTTGATGAAATAGTAGACCCAGAATTAGTGCTCGGCACTTTAAGGCACCCATTTACTGGGCCCTAGAACTACTGAGAAAATAAAAGGGGTAATCTGGACCCCTGGTGGGGATGTGCACAGCATACATCATTTGGTCACACACAGTCTCCATGGTCAGATCACCCAGTCACTCAGCTAATTATTTCACAGCATGAGTGATGTATGTGTTACTGTGTTTGCAGCTGGAGACACAAATACGATGAAGACACAGTGCCTCACCTCAAAAACATCATGACCTAGTGGAAAACTCATCATGCAAACTTCTAACTACAACTAATGGGTGGGACTCTAAGTGGATCCAGCACAGGTGCAGAAATGATGGGAAGGACATATAGTAAAAGGTCATGTTTCTTGTAGCGCTGCAGCTCATTTATTCTGTGGGTTTAATGTGTATACTTCCATTCTCCTTTTGCATACATATACGTCTTTCTCTGTAACCTATTTTTCCAACCAAATATAAAATTTATGAGGACTGAGCTGTGCTTTTCATGAACATTGTCAATAAATGAGGATGAGAACAAATATTCTTTTGACATCACCAAATAACTGACTGCTGCCAACTGGACTGTTTCTGTGTGCTCTGTGCATCTGTACGCCCATGCTGTAAAATGTCTATGATGAGCCGCTTTCTTTCACAGGCCCTAAGCCAGGGATAATGCAAAGATACCCATACACGATGCTCATATCCCACAGAACTTGGGGACTTCAGGCCTATATACAAGTTCAAGATATGAATCGAAGTATAAGAGCAAGTCATGTCAGCTTATATCTCTGAGTATAGGTAGAAAGAAGTGAGGTTAAGCCAGCCATTCTTCCTTTATATAAAAAATTGAGCTAAAGTAGTGTAATCAAATTCTCAGAACCAATCACCTTCCCTCCTTGAGTTTAAATATAATATTGATTCTCACCTTTTGGGAAAATGAGGTACTATTCTCTAATGCAGTGCTTCTCAGCACTTATTGTAAATCAGAACTGACTGGGGAAATTACTGATGCTTGGGATCTATCTTGATTTAATCACTCTTGCGTAGACTTAGTATTAACACTTTTGATAGATGCTCCAGATGCTTCTGATATGCAGTCGGCAATGAGAGTCACTGATTCAACTGAATGTGCAAAGCACCACCATGTGATCAGGATCTCAGCAAACCTTCTACCCTCTCATGTTAGGTAGCATTAATAGAAAGGATACCTAACAGAAAAGAGGATAGGCACAACCAGATCATTAAGAAAACTTAGTTTTAAGCTTATTTGGCAGATTGTCTCATCTCTTCTCAGATTCTATGAGAAAGAGAGAGAGAGAGAGAGAGAGAGAGAGAGAGAGAGAGAGAATGAATTCTAAAGTCTTCTGAGGACCAAGACAGCTATAGAAATCTCATCTTTGATTGAAGGACACAAGAGAGTCTCAGCAGGAGAAAGCATACAGGGAAAAGTCAGAGGAATATATAAAAGCTGTTCTCAAATGTAAGAAAAGCATCAGGGAATATAGGGATTAGTTTATTTGACCCTGCACTGGGGGCATCACAAGCCCCAGTCAGCTGAGGTTATGGGGAGGCAGATCTCTGCTCAGTATAATGCCAAACACTGTAACTAGACTTAAGATGAGAATATCACTTTATACAGTGAGGAGCTCCATCTTAAGAAGTATAGCCAGAAAGACTGTATGACTTTATTTTTCTATGGTCTCTCAGTGCACAAGCTATGAAGTACTTGGGGTCAAGACTTTGCAGTGCACTGCTATATCTTTACTGGATAACACTGTACCTGAAGCATTGATTTAATGTCAAAAATATTTCATTGTCAATTTGACATGGAACCAGTTCATCAGAAAGGACATTGGCATGTGGCTTTGTCCAAACAGATGATATCCAATTTGTTGTTGGATCCTAAGGAGGTTCAGGACAGTGACAGGGCGATGGGCATAGAAGAGTGGGTTTGGAGCAGAAGCTACACAAAAATTTCAGTGTACCAACATTTTGGCTAACCACACATATTAGATAAACATCAGTCCTTAATTCTAGGTGAATGAATCAATCAAACAAGCAAGCAAACAGAGAAGCAAGAATAGCAGCAGCAGACTTGGATTTTTGCTCTGTTCTACATTCACTGGGAGAGAGAGATAAGAACACAGTTTCAGGTGTCTCTGCTTCAGTTTCCTCTTCCATAGCTGCAAAAAGCATAATATTGCCCTAACAAATCCATCATCAGAATGTCCACAGGAAACACAAGCGGAAAGTTGCATTAGGAAGGTAAATTATTCTGCTCAAATACTGTATTCGATTATTGAGCTATGATATGGATACTTAACTCCCTCCAGTGTAGCCTAATTTACTGGATGTGCAGGGCATATTATAGCTTTCTTTCTCTAGGGTATTGGAAGGTAATTTCTACTCCTGAGTTCTCTTGCTCTTTAGCTCCACTTAGAAGCAACTCCTTATTCTAGCCCTTTTCTGATGCTACTGTAGTTGCTTGGTCTCAAGGAGCAAATGTCATTGTTTTAGGAAAGGAAGTTTTAAGTCAGATGGTGACTGAATTGTGGCATTAGAACCCTGGGTTTCCCTAGCTATAGGAAATTCACTTTAAAAAGCTTTCTTGGGGCATGGTTCCTTGTGCACATCCTCCAGGACAGTAACTCTCACTATCTGAAATGCAACAATGTCAGGAGGAGCATTCTTCTGAATTTTCATTTTCTGGCTCCTTGGCAGATTTATAGTTACTGTGACTTCAGAGTGCTCGGCATCTACAGCAAGACCAGACACATTCTCAGTCCCTCACTGAGCCTTGGTAGTGCACCTAGCAGAAGTTTATATCACCGTACCTCCTAGGAGCCCGAGATCTCAGAGGAAAACCCTCAGGCCATGGAAACTCTTGCTCCTCCCTACAAACTCCCCACACATGGGCCAACGCAGACAAAGTGATGAGCAGACAAGTGCCCTGTGGATGACTTGTTCAAATTGAGGGGAGGTTTTTAAAAAAGAGAAAGGGAAGACATATAGGAAAAATCATTGGGCCTCACAAGAAGCAGGAAGTAGCTGAGCAGCAATTCTCCTTCTCAACTTGGCACTGGGTTCTCACCTGTTTTTCTATCATTCTGCTGTATACTTTCAGAAAAAAATTTACTCTGCAAGATTCTTGGTTTTGCTCCTTTATACTCTTTACGCTGACTTTGGTATCTCCAACTCTCCACAACAACCCTCAACTTTTTTGGCAATCATTTTTGTGATCCAGGTGCCTCATAGAAAGATTTCAAACTGCCTTCCAGTCTGCAAAGGCCAGAGACTGGTAGTGCATATCTGACCCATCAGCCACAAGCGCTTCTCCAGTAGAAATGTTGGTCCTGGGCATCCAAAGATGTTTAGAATGAAGGTTAAAAAAGTCTCTCAACAAATGTAAAGATTTGCAACAGCAGTGTTGTCCTGAACCATGGAAAAAACTAGATCTTAAAGTTAGTCAGATTCAGGTTTGACTTACCCTGCAGAAAATTAGTCAAGTTTCCTAAGCTTCAGGTTTTTCACCTGAAAAATGGTCCTCATAGCATCATCAGCTCTTTAGAGGTTTAGTGAGAATTAGATGTAGTTAAGTGAGATAATGTACACAGAACACTTATGTAGCCAATATTACTCTAGGTACTACAAGAGTAGAGAAGATACATGACACACTTTTTATATCAATGAACATTCATTGCAGACATGCTATATTTGGGCTGAACTTGGTACTAGGGATACAGAAACTATTCAGATGTGTTATTCCCCTGAGAAGTTACAATCTACTAAAAAAAACTTAGTGTTAGAACCCAACTATCATTTCACCATCTTCATTTCTTAGTGGCTGAACGTGAAAGAAAGACAGGTTATGACTCATTCTTAACATCTTGTCCCAGGCCAGATGTAGCTATGAACAGCAGGACAAATCTCTGTACACAGCTCTTTCTTGCCCACACGCAGCTTGTGGTTTGTTTTAGCAAACAAGACTTCGTGTGAGCCAGTAAGAAAAGAATATGAGAGATAGTATGGCACTGAGCCAGTTACTCGGAAATAGACATCGGAGAGAGAGTCCCTTTTGGAAAGGAATTAGATGAGACACTCTTTAAGGTACTATCTATTCATATGGTGTAGTGAAATAAAGAGTTGAAGAAAAAAGAAATCTGAGTATATTACAGTTAAGATATAGCTTCTCTAGACAATTTAAATTACCATTAAAAAACAGGGTACAGACAGGAAGTTAGATAGTCCAATTTATCTAAATAAGTGAGTTTTCACCATGGAATATTTTACAAGCGTGTGGAATTCCAGCCCTTTTTTGCTAATTGGAGTTGGCTCGTGTCTTGATTAATGTCATACGAGCATTAGAAAACTTGGATAAGGGAAGGACAGCTTCTGGAATGGGAGGAGGTTACCACAGGCAAACATTAACTTGAACTGTGTTTCCTGAACAATGGGTTCATTCTAGACTCTGAGGTCTAAATCTAAATCTACAGTCACTCTTTGTGCCTTGGTAGTTAAACTACATATGCCAGAGTAGCTCCCAAATATAGCACTATGACACATTAAATCCTGACACCAGACAGATCCTTTTTAAAAATTCCTTTCATTCAGCCCCATTTCCAAATGATTCAGCACAAGTTCCATGGATCTAAACCAACAAGAAGAATGAGACAAACTGTTCAAAGTTGCACAGCCAGTAGTTATCAGAACTGGGATTTGAAGCCTAGTAATCTGGCTCCAGAGCCAACCCTTTTATCCCTTGCTCCTTACCGCCATTCTACTGCAAGGCTGTCTAGCCAGGAAGCAGCAGAGAAACACCTGGATGATCCTTCCATCACCTTCAGAATGTATTCAAAGAGCTTGTTGATTTTAGCTTTCTAAGTAAATGAATCACAGTAACACTGAACCTTCAAATTATAGATCTGGCAGGTTCATTAGAGATCATTTGAACTAAACAATTCATTGTGGAAATGATGGAAAGCCGAGAACCAGGAAGATAAACATGCAAGTAACAAACATGATAAACATGCAGATAACAAGGCCAGGCATAAGAACCTGCTCACTGGACTAAATCCAGATTCCAGACTTGGTTATACCCTGGGCAGACCAATTCATAAGAGGGAAAAGAGGACTATGAAGTGCAGTAAATAGGTACCTTAGTGTTAGCATGGATATATGGGCAAGTTTTCTTTAAGAAAATAATTTGGCAGAGCCATTTGTGATTGCCCATTTTACGTCTGAATTATGGCCTGAAAGAAAGAAAGTAAAGTTGAACGGTGCACGTTTAGACCAATATTCTCTTCATAATTATTCAAATTTTATTTTATAATAATTGATATTAATAAAATGTTCTAGAGGAGAAAACAAAAGAAAAAATATGAGGTTGTATCTCAGTGGTCGAGCACTTGAGTAGCATGCACGGGGCACTGGGTTCAATTTCCTATCACTACAAAATAAAAGGAAATAAAAACTCTGCTTTCAGTGAGCCATTCTCCTTTGGTAGTTACTGCAGTCTGTGTGTAATGGTTTGGGCGCTGAAGCTACCTGTATGTGTTTGCAGATTGTCTGTAACCAACACTCCCAAGTTTGAGAGAATAAAGGTGAAATGAAATATACAAACCCAATATAATTTAATTTTGTTTAACCTTAGTACACAAGATAAGAGGTTGATTTATTTATGTACTATATGCTGCAAATAAGTATGCTTTTTATTAAAAGTGGTGAATAAGCCTTTTTTAAAAAGTGTGAAAGAAGACTGATAAAGTTATATTTCTTATCTCAGGATTCATATGCTTATTAGTTGTACCACAGCAGGTGTGAAAAGGGTCAGAGTTCAGGGTTGTATTTATTAAGAAGGTGGGGCAGACTGGGGAAACAGCTCCCTGAAACCAGTGGCTCAATCAGACGGGGAGGGTAAGCCTGTAATGACATCTATGTTTAGTTACAGCTGAGATAAAGGTTCAAAGATAAAGACAGTAGGCTGAATATGTTGGCAAAACTTCATAGCTAAGAATTTGAAAGATCTGCTCTTCACACTAGGAGGAAGAGGAGATTGTAAAGGGCAGGGACTTAGGCTGGTACAGTGGGCAGAAGACAAGGTAGGTCTTTGGAAATGGTGGATGTAGTAAAAAATAAAGCAAAAGGGAAGATCTATGAGCCCAGTGTGGAATGGTGGGTCCCATAAAGGTACCTGAGGCTCTGAATCTCAAATAGAGGGAGAGTAAAGCCTAGTGATAAAAAGGAGCCCCAGAGGACAGTGGCTTGTGCCTGATGACCAGTGCAATGACAGCCCATCCTGGAGGAAATGAATGATGTAACACTTAAGCAAACCGGTTGATTGTACAGTGTCCAAGTGTTACCTCTTCTGCTGAAAGAGAGCATGAAGAAACTATGGAAGTTTTTCCTTCATTCAGGTTGGTTTGATGCCCAGAACAGGGTTGAAATTTATGTGGCAATCCATAGGTCTATTGTGAAGAAGTACAGAAGAGCCAGAAAAATGGAGACAGCATATTGAGCAATGTTGACAAATAGGTCCTTTTACGTGGGAAGGAGTATCTCACCTACACTAGTAAACGGCTTATACTCCAGGGTGAGCCTTTGATTAACTGGGTAAATCTGGTTTTTTTGGGGAAAATACTTCTATTATAGTATTTATAGAAACAAAAGTGTTCTGTCTTCCCTGAGGAATTTTAAGTGAATAAGGAAGAAATAAGCATTTTGCACCAATGATTTCAAAGTATTTATTGGATACTAAGTACTGCTAAAGATTTTTCTTGCCACAGATTTCTCCTTTCCATAGCTGGTTCCTAAGGGTCGATCCCTCCAACAACCTTTGGTGTAAACTCTTTTCTGTATTTAATACCAGTATCTTTCTATAGTGACTGCATCTCATACCCTATCTGGCTAATCTTTTCCACTGTGAAGTAACTTGTGGTCTTACCTCATCATATACTCTGAGTCAAGTAGGAAAGGGAAGCTCAGAGAAGTGAACCAAGCCCTGAGTCCAGGCCAGGTGAGGTTAAATTTTAATTATTTTATCATCTTCAGGGGAAGGTGATACCAGATTCACCCTCTAACTAGACCCTCCCCAACCTGAGTTTCCCTCTACTCTGTTCTTCATGTTCTTTAAATTCTTTGCATCCTGCCACATGTCTCTGCTGATGAGATTTTGAGGTTAAGCATTGTGGTAACTTACAGTAGTCTTTTAGTGATGCAGAGGGGTAGATTTCCATGTCTGGCTACCAGAGAGACAAAGGATAATGCAAAACTATAGTGAATGTCAAATTTAAAAAATTATTACAGCCAAAGAATAATTGCCATTAGTCCTCCACAAAATACTCCCCCTCACTTTAAACACAATTATCCTATCATCCTTGCCACTTTGTGAAGGAGTTTTGGCAGCACCCTTTTGTGACTTGACAGGATGTGATCAAGAATACAGTAAGTTCGGCCAGGTGTGGTGGCACACACCTGTAATCCCATCATTTGGGAGGCTGAGGCAGGAGGATTGCTGTGAGTTTGAGCCCAGCCTGGGCTATAAAGTGAGTTCAAGGCCAGCCTGAAATGCATAGTGAAGCCCTGTCTCAATACAAAGAAAAGAAAAGAGAAAAGAAAAGAAGGAAAAGAATGTAGTGAATGCCGCTGCTGCCCAGTGCCGTCCAACGGAGAGGCAGAGCTGTGAAAACAGTATTGTGTGATCTATCGGGCCTGACGCCATGCGGCTCTGGCTCTTCCCCAGAGTGAAAATGGCTATGAAAGTAAATGTTTTGAATCCATTCAGGACATCAAGTCAAGGCATGGTCACAGGATTCTGGTCAACTGGTATTTTTAAAAGTGACCTGTGGAATTCTCCAAGCCAATACCTAGTTGCTAATCTATTGACCAAGATGTTGAAAAGATCCACTAAAAAGAATGAAATAAAAGGAGTCCGACGCCTTGCAGTGCTGTATCAGTCCAATACCATCTTAGCAGATTGCTTATGAACAACTCTTATCCTTAAGAGTTTTTCCCGTGCTGTTACTCATCACCTAGACTGCTGCTACTTCAGGATATCCTGTTCATATTCTTGCAACTGAACTTAGTATAGATATAATGACCTCTCCATATATTAACGATTACATAGGACAGAGTGGGTAAGATTTCACTGTACTTGAATTCTAAAATCAATACTCATTACATGCTTTGGGTTGGTTCTGTAGGAAGAGTTCCCATTATTATGAGCCTCTTCCTCGCTCAAGTTATCTATCTCATTAAGTTAAATGACTATTCCTCATTTAATTTCAATGTGCTAAGATATTGTCACCAGGGGTTTCTTGTTAAAATATTAGTTTATCCCTAAATGAAAACCCAAAATTTACACAATTAAGGTTAATGTCTCAAAGAGTCCAGATGGCAAACAAGGAATACTAATTTAGGTTTTAGTTCTGAAGTGAAATTTTAATTCTTGAATAAACAATCAATAGTAATCTGGAGACTTATACCTTAATAGCAGAAATTTTATGCTATAAATCGTAAGTAAAGCTTTAGGGTTCTAGGTAAAATCAGGTAAGGGATTAATTGCAGGCAGCAGGAGACCCACTCCTGAAAACTCCAAGCATCGTATGGGCTCAAACGACAACTCTTTATGTTCCATACCTTTAACCATCCTCTCTCTTCAGTTCATATTTTTCTGCTTTCTGTTTTCCCCCCTGACTTCTCTATTTTTCCAAAGAGAAACTAGGAATGGTATTAATGAATCCATCCTGTACTGTTAATGACTCCCTATGTACATGTAAGAATGTTAATTCCTCACCCTTATTGCTGGTGCTGTATGCAGTGTGGCACAGCATTTGCCCTGCCCTGCTCCAGCTGGTAGAAAAGGTAAATGTGTGGCAGTACTTTTCAGAACAGTTTCTGAGTCTCAGTTTAGCATTCCCTTTCTACTTGCCCTGTTAACCTTCTTCTCTGGGGAATTCCTTGGGAAAACCAGCAGTGAGAGGGAAAGGCAGGGAGCAAATCACAGATAAAAGTGAATTTAAAACATCTAGCCCCAACACTGAGGCAGTATGATTGTATGAATCTACAGGAAGAGAACTCATAATGGGAAATGATCCCGCCATAATCCTGGAAAGGGCAAAAAGGCTGTGCGGCTCCCTGGACGACACGGGTTGATCATTTAAGGCCTTGGGTGGAGGCTAAGTAGTCACTGAAGGTAACGGGGAATGTGGGCTTTAGCTGAAATCCTTTAACTTTGACAGTTTATGTTTTGACATAACAAGGATTTTAAGGAACTACTAAAGTAGGAAGAGGGGAGAAATTCTAAAAGTGAATTGAAGAATGGAGGGTAAAGATGAGTTGCTTTTCTACCTGTGTGGTGTATTTAGTCTTTAGCAAATACCATACACCCTCCATTTCTGAAAGCCAAATTTCAACCAGAAGTCATGGGAGCAGCTGTAGCTTTGTCCCTTTATCACTCACCCACCAGCCAGGGATATGCAAAGACACTGGTGATTCCGCCAGCAGTTTTTGAGCCTGGAACATCCAAAATCATAATCTTTAAGCCTAGAATTGTGGTGAAGGCAGATGTCTTTTTAGGCACATCGAAGGCTCATCTTGGCTAGAGATGGATGGCTTGGCATAGATAGTCTCAGGGGGTTTCATGTGTCCTGTAATTCTTTGCACAGCAAGCCTTTGCTTTTGTTATTTTATTTAAACCACTGCAGCAGATCTGACCTAATTTAGCTGTTACCATTTCCTCCATGCAGAAAGGAAGTTCAGAGAAAGCCAGGGCTTTTGTGAGACTTTCATAGCTCACCTAAGGTTTACCTGCCTTATCCTACCTAATTCATAAACACCATTAGAATCAAGTTTTACCCAGGCCTCTTGGTACCTACTTTGGGTTAAAGCTCTGGGTCTTTTATCTCTGGCTGTCGCTATTGGCTGATAGCGCTGACTTTGTGTTACTGTACTTGCAGTGTGATATACAGATGCCCCCAAGGAGTTCTGTATTGGTTTCCACAGTGGCCTGGACTTCCAATGGAATCAAACCTCAGAGTCCAGAAGGCACCTCCCAGCTAAAGAGTACAGATCCCCAGGAGTGAGTGAAGGGTGGGGCCATTTGCACATTGGCATCCATTAATGAACATGTAGGCACACTATGGCTATCAGATTAGCTGGCTACATTCTTAGACATCTGAAAGCCAAGCCTGGAGGGGAAGGAACAGGGTACAGGCCAGCATGACGAGATGAAAGACAGCAGAAGGAAGACTTTTGGGTTTTAGAGCTCAGTCCTGGCTGAGTCTTTGCCGTGGAACACAGGGAGAAGCCAATGCTGGCACAAGACAACTGGTTTCTGGGAGGAAGAACATAAAGCTACCAAGGTGTTTAATTATGGGGGTGGGGAGAACATGGACAAATACTCCTTTCTTCTTTTCACCTTACAAATTCTTTAACAATATAGAGTGTACAAATGTCATGAGTAAGAGGGTAACTATACAGGAATGTTAAAGATTGGGATTTTATGATTCCAGTTGCCTGAACGTTTGTGATTGAAAAGAGAAACTGAGTGACTGTTGCAGTGTGGTTATGTTGTATGTAGGCTTTGGCAGCTTATTCATGGTTTCCTTATATTTTTGATAGCCTTTGGGTCCTGTCATAGCCTTTGGGTCTATCATTCCTCCTTTTGACCCTTGAGATCACACCACCTTATCAAGGCTTCTCCACTCTGCCTTCTCCAGCAGGACCCACAGTACAATTGTGGCTATTTAATAAAAAGACCATTCATAGGACATTTATCTTGGCAAGATGTGTATGTGGTAGGTATAGAGTGATATCCAAGTTTGCCCAACTTGTAGTGATTCGAGGCTGTTAGAAAACCCAGCCAGAAATCTACAACTCACTGAGTTTCTTGATAGCTCTTTGCTCTACATAAGCACAGATTTAAACTCCTTTTTAAATCACCCAATCAGGTAATTCTTGGAATAAATAAATTTGATCAGAATGACTAGTGCAGCTGTGTTAGGATACTTTTCTCGTTGCTGAGACAAAATACCTGATGCTCACAAGTTAAGGGAGGAAAGGTTTACTGAGCTCACAATTTATAGAGGTTTCAGCCCACAATCGGTTGATCCTAATGCACAGCTGGCATGGCAGCAGGCACCACAGAGGAGAAACAGTTCATGACAGGGAGGAGATAGCAAGGCAACTGAAGGACAATCACAGCTCAATCTATGCCTTGTATCTTATCCAGGCTACTTAGGACAGGTAGCACTCACACCCTAAATCCTAGTGCCCTCAATTCTACCATTGCACCATGAATCAATCACAGAGGCAGACACTCGAGATCCATGCACCTCTGAAACACCCACCTATGACTGCATGAGGCTTTGGGGGATCATCTACACAGAAGCCATAACAGTAGCTGTCTACATAGACCTAAAACTCTCCCTTTTTCTTTTCTGTAGCAATTGCCTGAAGCTATATTTGACTGCCAATAGTAAGGTCAACCATGCAATTGTAACCAGCTTCTGGCTGAATTCAGGCAGCATGTGCCAAAATGATCAATTAGTGCAAGATAGCCAAGACATAATCTAGAGCTGTGCTATGGTAAATCTAAAGTGCGCCCCCAACCTCATGTGAAGGAAAGTGGCTGCACCACGGGGCCCTGAACTTGCTAATGGATTCCTCCATTGGTCCGTTCAGTAGCTGAACATACTATTAGGAGGTGGCCCCTAAAGGTGATGCCTCAAGGCGTGACCTAGAGGGAGTACCTCACCCGCGACTCCTTCCTCTCTCTGCTTCTTGCCCACCACGTGTTGAGCACCTCTTCCTCTGCTGTGCTCCTCTGACACTGGATTTCTGCATTGGCGCCAAATGACCATGAACTGAAAGCAAGAGCTGAAATAAATCTCAACTCCTTTAAGCCATGGGTGTTGGGCATTATATGCCAGCAACAGGGAAGTAATTAATACAGGTTGTAACTTGGACACAAAATACGTCGACCTACCTGGTCCACAGCTATCTAGAAAGTGACAGTAAAATTTTCAGCCCACTTATCCACTCAACTCAATGTCATAATCAAGTTAGGCTGTGAATATTGGAGTCCTCTCAAAGCTAAAGTACACTAAGTGTCGGCAGGTTTTTTTTAATCACCAGACAGGCAATTGCACAGTCTAATCAGCTTGGTCAAGGTCTAACCAAGCTGTGGGAGGAGAGGCTTTAAATATGTGACTGTTGTCTTGGGTGTCCAATCCGCCACTTTTCTCCCATGTTACTCCTGTTTATCCTTGGAAACACCGCAAGTGATTTTCATCTGATTTAGGAAAGTAATGAAGCTCAGAGACTATCAGCAAACATAAAGAATACAGTGGGAAACATGTGTGTGTACAAAGAGAGAGAAATAAAACCAAGCCAAAAAAATTTTTTACAGGTTGTCTCAAAAGAATTATAAAATTAATGGATGAAAGGCATGCTGTTACTTTTTTATATTTGCATTTTGCCAATGGAAGGCCTCATAATATTTTTACTATACTGGTAGGCTTGGCTTTTCTGCTTGTCACGTGGATTGAAAACAGTCTCCAGAACCTGCGGCTGCTGGCCGCATGGGCCTGGAGAACCTTCAGTCGTGGTGAGCTAGGCTTCTCCAGTTCCCTCACCCGAGCAGAGCTAAGCAGGTGCATAGCATCAGGTCTGACTGTGCTTCCTACAGCCAGGCTTCAATCACACTCTCTCAATATGCTTTTCTTGGAAAACATTTTCTAGTCTCCATCTTCATTTATAGTCTGTCTTAAAAAAGGAAGCCAAACCAATGAGAAATGTTAATTATGATAAAACCTCAGGATCATTCTTTATTGCTCTGATGTGATCATTCAAATGCTTTTGAATGATTAATGTCTTGATGTTTGGTCTTCATCTGAAGAAATTTTTCTTCTGCTTTGCAAAGTTGGTGAATGTGTTTGTCCAATTTGCTATGGATGGAATTATGTACACTCTAAAATTCATATATTGAAGCCCTAACTGTCATTGTGCATGTATTTGGACATTTTTTTAAGAGGTGATAGTGGTTATGAGTTCATAAAGATTGACCATAATCTTCAGGGTTTGTGGCCTTGTATGAATTTGGACAAGGTGGAGAAGGG
>PVLD010030234.1:0-17102 GCA_004027595.1 Dinomys branickii
CACACACACACACACACACACACACACACACACACACACACACGCAGAAGTGCTCGTGCCCTTCTGGGAAACAGGACAGTTGACGCCTCAGCCTCCTCAGCTGGGGGCAGCCCTCCTGCAAAATGGGGGTCCAGGCAAGGCAGGAGTGCTCTTCTTCTGCCCTGGGAAGGTGCCCACACCTGGGATTCCTGCCCGTTTAGGAAGTGTGTAGCTTAACAGCAAAGCAATCTGGTTGTTTCGCTTGAAACACAATTTTCTTTTCTTCTTGGCCTTGATCATTCTAAGCTCCAGAAAACTGTTTTCAAAGCAGCAATGGGAGAAAAGGTCAGGTTTTATAACAGCTCCTTCAGAATGAGAGTCCACTTCCAGGGGGCTTCGGTGTGGGCTTACAGGGCCACCAAGGGCCCATAGCACTGTCCAGCTGCCTCCCTCTGCCCCTCCCACTCCACAAAGCTGCCACTGACTTAGGGAGGCAGGACAGTGAAGGCCACACCCCAAGGCAGGGCCTTGTCCCTAAAGAACTCAGAGTCAGGGGAGGCAAGGGATCCGGCACACAGCCAACACTGACTTCCAGGGACCCCAATCACCTGTCCCAGTCTGGAGGGCCCTGCTTAGACC
This sequence comes from Dinomys branickii, assembly GCA_004027595.1. Taxonomy (NCBI): domain Eukaryota; kingdom Metazoa; phylum Chordata; class Mammalia; order Rodentia; family Dinomyidae; genus Dinomys; species Dinomys branickii. The sequence continues at coordinate 619 of PVLD010030234.1, forward strand.
ACAAACCTCTTTATGCCAGCAGCATCTACTCTCCAGTGGAGCCTTCCCGGAGCCCCTCCCACAGGAAAAAAGGGGTGACTCGTGTTCCCCTCTTCCCTGGCAGACTGGGTCTCCACCAGCTACATAGCCAGTGAGGATGCCCAGAGCAGCACCTCGCTGAAGCAGCCCTGTGCTCCTTCGCCACACTCACACACACACACACACACACACACACACACACACACACACAGAGTTCCGCAGGGCGCTCTTAGAAACACCTACTATTGGGCAGCAGCTTCCCCAGAACTCTGGGCCAGCTCCAACCCTTTCAAACACCCTCTTCTCCCCAGCACCCAGACATCAGCATTCTCCAGAGCCATTTCCAGAAGCTGAGATTTCACATAGCACAGCAGAGGGCGAGGGGCGTGAGAATGAATGTGCTGGGGATTAGGGGCGCAAAGCAGCCCCTCTGCCCTGCCCCGAGGGAGGGGACTTACAGAATGAGCAGTGGTCTTTGTCCAGGTCCCTTTTCCTCCTTCAAGCCCCACCGTCTCCACCAGCAGAAACTTTGGCCTCCTCCACCCCTCCTACCCTCGGCTACAGGGCCTGGACCCCAGAGGTGGAGGGAGTACACGCTGCCCAGCTCCGCTGCTCACAGCCCTGCGCTGCTGCCCACCCACCGGGCTCAGGTCTGGCTGGACCGGCAGGCCAAGGATAGGGAGCAACTTGCGAAGTGTTCCAAGGAGTGGGGAGGTGGGGTGCATTTTCCAGAGGCTGACTGGCAGGTGGGGGGGCTCCTCCGGGGCTCCCCGCAGATGTCCAACCTGCAGCTCTTGCACAAAACCTGGCCCTCTGCTGCGATCGACACCGGCACCGATTGGGAAACGTGAGGCAGAAGACTTTTCTCCCTTCCCTCTTCTCTTCCAAATCGAGTTTTTTTTCCCCCTTAAGTTGCAGCAATTGGAACCCATTATTTCGAAGGAATGAGTGCCATCACAGCGTGCGCGTGAGGAGTGTGTGAGTGTGCGTGTGCGTGTGCGTGTGTGTGTGTGTGGTTTCAATGTTGGAAGGCTCCTTCCCAATATCCCCCCGCCCCGCGCGCAGCCAGCCAGCCGCGGCTCTGCTCCCTCCGCCCGCGTCCACCCAGCCAGCTCGGTTCGCCCGAGCCGAGGCAGGTTCGCTCCTCTGCGCGCTCCCCGCCCGTCTCCTGCGGCGCCTGCCCCGCTTGCCCCCCGCCCCCGCCCCCGGTCCCGGCTTCTTGCCCGCGCCCGAACGCGCGGCCGCCCGCAGGTACTCACCTAAAAAAAGGAGGAGGCAGAAGGCGTTTGCCAAGATCATGTTAAATAAATCCCACAGTTATTTTGTCTTCCTCTCCTAGGTTAAAAAAAAACTGAAATAAAATTTTAAAAAATAATACTAGCCAAGCAGTGGTAATCAGCCCCGAATCCAATGCAGAGATCCCAGCCTGTCCGCCTGGTGATATCCTGAGTCCTGCGATTCTCGCCTCTGGCTGGAGGGGGTGGGGTGGGAGGCGGGCGGTGGGCTGCCCCTCGACGCCCCCCTTTGCCCACCAAAACCAAACACACGTTGCTGTTTCTGGCTGCTTTCTCAGCCCACAGCCGGTCCTGAGGTCAGCCCTCCCCTCCACTCGTCCGGGAAGACACAAGTCCCCGCGGGTCCAATTCCCCCGCGCTTCCCGGGAGGACTGGGGAGGTGTGGGGCGAGGCGATCCAAGAGTGCAGAGCTGGAAGGAGGTGGCAAGGGGGTCAGAACAAATGCAAATCGGAAAGAAATCCACCGACGGGTGTGAGCGTCAGGAACAATCCAATCGGAGCTCCGAGGACAGGAGACCCGAGTCCCTTCTTTCGCACCAAGACGAAGAAAAGATTAAGAAAAAAAAAATCTTCCGCTAACCTTTGCTCGCTCACTTTTTTCCTAATGGAATTCCAGTGGCCGGGTGTCTCCGCGCGCGTCTTTCCTCGCCCTCCCTCTCCGCTCCGGTTCTCCCCTCGCTCTCGCTCTGCTCGCGCTCTCTCCAGCTCTCCCTCGCTCTGCTCTCCCCCCCGCTCCCCCCTCCCTGCTCCTCCCTCCGCCCGCCCGCCCCCTCCCCCTGCGCGGCTCCCTCGCCGCTGCTCTCGCGCCCGCGCCCCTCTCCTCCGCCCCGGGCTCTGCGCTCCGGCTCCCGGGCGGCTGGCGGCGCGGGGCGCGGGAGCGCGGCGGAGCAGCGACACTCCGCAGCGGCGGCGGCGCCACGGCGGTGGTGGTGGCGCTGGGGGAAGGCTGGCCGGAGGGATAGCGCCACCGCCGTCGCCCTCTGCTCAGCCGCGCGCCCCTCCCGGGACTGAGCTGCTGCCTGGGCCGGAAACTGACCGGCTTCCATGGCTACAGCTCGAGCTCAAACCCCCCGAAGCCTCCTCTCACCCTCCCCTGGCCCCGCAGAGCCCCCTTCCTGGCCGCGAGGAGGCTGAGCTCTCCAACCCCCACTGGCTCTGCTTCTGCCCCTGCCCAGGGCCCAGGGCCGCCGGGTCTCGGAAGCCTGGAGAGGCTGAGCGAGGCCGGGCAGCGCAGAGTCCCGGGGAGTCCCAGCCATCCGGTGGCGTAGGGGGCAGGGCGCTGGAAACCTCCGGCCTGCTGGCCCGGGCCTGGGAGGGGGCTCCACCCTTCGCGGGCTGTTGTGTCCCTTTGTCAGACACCCGACGCAGAGCGTGTCCCCAGGGAACCGGGGAAAGAAGGACATCCCGCTGCGCCAGCGCCCCGCGCCCGCGAGCCCCACGCAGCCTGCCCGCTCCAGTCCAGCCCCGCGCGCACGCCCGTGTGCTCTCGGTGCAGACGTGGGAACTTTCCCTGCGCGGCGCGGCGCTCTGGCTCCCCGCGTGCCCCAGCCTCCGGCCCTTCGAGACTTCCCTTTCCCTATTGAATTCCCCTCTCCTAGGTCCGGGACAAGGTGGCGGTGCCGGCGCTACCCGGCTGCCTCCTCCGAACTGCGCTGGAATGATTGCGCGGACTTGCACCCCACCCCGGTGGTGCGCCCGGAGACCGACTTCGGCCAGGTCTCCGTACCCAGTTCCGTGGCCACCACCCCCACCGCCCCACCCTGCGCGGCGCTTAGCGGTCCGCTGGGCTGCGAGGAGCTCGTCCCCAAACAGCTGGCAGCTCGAGCCTCTCGAGCCTCAGGCAGGACACCCTTCTCCCGGCCGCCAAGGGGGCGACTGATCCATCTGTCGATAGGCCGGGCTCACCGGCGTTTTAATCACGGAATTGACAGCTCTCAGAAGCGCCTGGAGGGGAAAGGGTTGAAGGAAAGTGAGGTTGCTGACACGTTCCAGGAAGACCAGAGGAAGAGAGGCGATGGGCTGCAGCCGCGCTGGTGCACACGCCGCGGCGCACACGGGAATACACTCCCACGCGCACTGGGCGCCCCAGCTCCACACTTCCTTCATGACACACCCTCGGCTACAAGAGCCGCCCGGGAGCCCGGGGCTTTCGCGCACACATTCCTGGCTCGCTCTGCGCCCTCACGCAGTGGGCTGGGGAGGTGTGAGCGCAGTGCCTCGTAAACTTTCCGCGTTGTCCAAAACCAGATCTACGCCGCATCTAAGGTGTATCTGAAAGTGCCTTTCGAGATATATTTTTAAATAACCAGTCTGTGGTAGGGTAAATGATAGGAATGGACTGGGTGCGAGGGGAGGGGTCAATCGCAAAGCCTGCAGCCTTAGCTAGTGGAGAAGCTAGAGGGAGCAACTTCCATCTTGTGGATTTAGGCGGGAACGCGGCTTCTCTGGGCCGTGGAAGAGCAGGGCCTGCGACTCATCCTCCGAATGCCCGCTTTTATTTGGCCTTTCTGAGGCAGTGACCCTCGAGCCCTGCCTGCATCCTCTTGCCCTAAAGGTGTGTAGTGCCCGCTAGAGATACCTCGCTGGCTGGGTAGCAGATGCTCCTGGATGGGCAGAGAAGACCTGGGGATAGCTGGAGCTGCCACCTCTACTACTTTCTGGTTCCAGAAAATGACTTCACCCCTAACAAGAGCTCCTAGCGTCGGTCCAAACATTGGAGAACTTAAGGGACTGGCCTTGGACAAGTTTACGTTAAAATTTGCAAAAGCAGTGGTTATCCTGTCGGGGAGTCTTGGACCAGTGGGCCAGACCCTGGAACCCTAGCTATTGAAAACTAACTGAAGGAACAAAACCTTTCAGCCACCCTTCTGCTGCTCCCAAGACCTTCCAGTGGTGCAAATACTGTATGTGTGTATAAACCCCGTTTCACCGCAGCTGAATGTAAGGAGAAGAGCTCTGTGAAGTGTGGGCACTCTGCCTTCTCCCCCTTCCAGTGAACAGGCTGAGAAGGGAGCAGTGGACACCCTGGAAGGGCCCCACTCCCAAAGGCCCTGCAGAGTTTCCATGGGGACCGGGGCTGGGATTCTGGTAGCAGGAGATCAGGGGCTGGAGACCCTCCAGGGACTCAGGACCATCCAGCTCTCACAAGGACAATGGGAGACAGCCACCATCACCAGCATTCAGCCTGTTGTGGCACCATGAGCTTGGACCTTCCCCCCTCCAGTCTGTACAGAGGTCCCCCCAGAGAGCCAACCCCAGCCTTCACCTGACCCGTTCTTGGGTATGGCATAGCCTAGCATCACATCATTAGCTCCTAAGTGTCTGCTATGTATGGGACCCCCCTTAACTTATACTAGGATCTGCACTGGAAAAGTACTAGTCAGGGCCAATTTAATCTCTCTGAACTTTAGTCGTCTCATCTGTAAAATGCAGAATAAAAAAAACAGCCTTGTGGAAATTAGATGAGATACTCCACACAAAGCAGGGAACACAGTGTCTGCCTGGCTCACAGAAAGTTGCTCGCCCCTTCCCCCAGGGGTCCAGGAGGAGAATGAAGGATGTGGGACAAGCTGTAAAATCCAAATGGCAAATGACAAAGTAGAGATTAAAAAGAGGTGCAGGGTCAGGCCTGGTGACCCATATCTGTAATCCCAGTTACTCAGATTGGGACAGGAAGATGACAAGTATCAGGCCATCCTGGGTAGCAAGACTCTATCTGAATATAAGCAGTGGCTGGAGATGTACCTTAGTGGTAGAGCCCTTGCCTAGCAGGCACAAGGGCCTGGGAACAGTCTCTCAAGGTAGTGATGCACTTTCACACACTCTCCAAGACCTCTGCCCTTTGTCCATTTGTCCAACTTCATGGACCCCACCCAGCTGCTCCTGGCCCACAGGTGGCTGAACCTCCTGCCCGGCCCCTCTCCATGCTGACCAGGGGCTGTGATGTTCCAGAGGGGGTAAAGAATATACTTAGGCCTTGAATTTACTCCCTTTCTCTCCTCTCTGATGTGGTGGGAAAGCAGGAAGGCATTGAGTGGGTACAGCCCCCACATACACACGTGCGCACGAATGGGCACACACGTGGTGGTCACCTGCCAGGTGACCAGATTCTCATCCCTGCCTTTCCTTTGGTAGAAGGAAGAGGACCAAGGGCTCCAGTGGCCCCAGGGTAGAAATCTACCTGGGATAAAAAGAAGGTGCTCTGCCATCCAGCTGTGATCTATTGGGAACCACAGCACTGGGAAGGCAGAAGTGCCCTTGGCCGTGAGACAGCGTCCTGCCCAGGGCATTGCACCATCCACCAGCCAGCACAGACCTATTGAATGATTTCTGTGTCCCCAGCACAGTGCCGAAGGATGTGAGGAACAGGACATGTGTACACTGGCCAGGGAAGCGTTTAGAGACGTGGTTAGCTGTGCACCCATGGAAAGACAGTGAGCAAGCCAGGGGCCCACTGGGGCCCAGGAGAAAAGGGAGCGATGTCAGGGAAGACTTGCTGCTTAGGGGAGGCGGGATTCACTAGGATCAGGTGGTATGAATAGAATTCAGTGGAGCACGGACATTCCAGCAAGCAAATTGCCTAATCAAGGCCACAGTGGTAAGGAAGGTTTAAGGAACCTCCAGGCTGGGTGTGGTGCTGCACACTTGTAATCCCAGTACTCTGGGAGACTGAGGGGGGAGGACTGCACTTTGTTCAATGCTCAGATCCACCAAGGAACACCCAGCAGGTGGAGAGGCCTGGAAGAAGATCTGGGAGATCCAGCTGGACACACTGGAAAACCAAGCACTGCAGGCTGTGGACATGAGGCCCTAGGAGCAGCTGAACATCTTTGGGCAGATGAGTGACATGATGAGCAGGTTTAGCAAGACTGATCTTACAACTGTGTGAAGGATGGAGACCAGAGGCCACTGGGAGTCACTTGTGACAGCCTTGATCTGCAGGATAAGGACCCAGACAAGAAGTGACAGTGGGCATGGACCGGAGGAGATGGTTATCAGAGGCACTGCATTGTAAAGATGAATTAGCAGGATGCTGGTGATGGAGAATGACAAATTACCTTCCACTCAGAGAAAGTTCACGCCATGATCAAGTGAACAGCCCTGACTTCCCAGAGTTTGCCATCAGAAAAAATAAGTAGCCTTAAACTCTATATAGCCCAGACTGGCCTGGAACTCGAGGTGATCCTCCTGCCTCAGCGTCCTGGGTGCTGGGATTATAGGCATGTGTCACTATGTTCAGCCTACTCTTTAATTCTAGCAATAATCTTAAAGTAATAGCTCCAGAGGCAAGACATGGTATACAACTTGCCAAGGTCATATTTTAAGTGGCAGGTTTCAAATCCAGGCAGCCAAAATCCAGAGTCCCTCACTGATCAGTTTTGGACCTCATATAAATAAGCAAAGTGACAGATCTCCCAGCCTACAAATTTTCATATCTGGGTTAAGAACATCTGAAATAATCCCAAGCCCAGCCCAGTTTAGCAACAGTGAAAAAATCATGAGGCTCAAAATTCCTTTTGTAGTCTAGACCATGGGCCTTGCCTGGCCTCATCCTGAAGTTTAAGTCCAGAGACAACAGGGTCCAGTCTGCAGGGCATAGCTGCACAGGCCCAGCTCTGCATCCTGGCTTGAATCGTCCTCAGGCTTTCCAGTGTCTCCCTCTGATGCAGGCCGTCCCCTCACCACCTGTCTTTGCACAGGGTTATTCCCCATCTCTGAGGCCCAGCCCACTCAGCCCTGGAGTGAACCAGTCTAGGGAGGATACCACCAGGGATTTAAGTAAACCATCAGATTCCTAGAGGGAGCAGGGCTGCCAGGTGGGGTGGATGCCACCAGACCGGGGGTGGGGGGGGAGGAGGGTGCGCGTAGGCCGCACTGGGGCACTGATCTCTCTAATTGATCTGGGTCAGTACTCTCACTGCTCCCTTCCCTTTGGAGGCACCAGCAGGAGGCGGGAGCTGGCTTGGCTTATTCTCTTCCCAGGGCCCCAGAGACCTCTCTACAGCCCTGAGCTCCAAGCCAGCCCATTCAGGGGGAGGAATTGCCAATGCGGCATCTCCCTGGTGGGGGGGGGGCTGCAGATCAAGGCCAGTTGAGCAGGGTGCAGCACGTCACAGCTGCACCTAGCACCCCGTCTACATCCACGCTGGACATCCTTACATCGTCCTGGGAGGAGGACAAAGCCAGATTAGCTCCTTTACTAAGTGAACGGACTCACAGCCCCTGCCATGGCCAAGGTCACAGTATAGCCAAGAACTGGACTGGAAAGTGGGTCCTCTTCCTTGCCCTGGGCCAGTGAGCTCTCCATTCCTCTCCCAGAAGGAAGGAAAGGGAATCAAGGAACATGAAGGGAGGGAAAGAGAGGAGTAGGGAGGGGAGGGAAGGGGAGAGAAGCGAGGGGGGGGGAGGCAGCTGTCCAGCCATGCTGCTGGGCTTCTTCTCTACTTTGTTACACAATAGGGGACCAGGGAGGCAGAGGGAAAGAGTTTAGGATGTTGTCCCTGTATCATCCTGGACAGGCCTGCATGCCCTTTTCAACACCTACCCCAGACTTCCCACGAAGACTATAACCCTTTTCTCTCCTGCTCCCTACAAAGCTCCCCACAGCAGCAGAGCTGAGCTGGTCAACGGCGCTTCTGTCCAGCTACTGCAAACCTAAAATAGCTCAGTGCCCACCCTCCCCACTGCCCCACTGCACTGCTTTGTGGGCAGTTGGCACCCTCTGACCATGCCCAGCCTTGTCCTGGTGCTAGTACTGTGCCTGGCAGCCCCCATCTGCCTAGATCAACCCCACAGCCTCTCTCCAGAGTGCGCACACACTCTCACACACACACACACACACACACACACACACACACACCCCAGCTCCTGGGCACTGGCCATCTGCCAGGGTACTCCATGTCAAGGCCTAACAGAGAGGGAGGGGGCTGTCACTGCTTCTGCTAAGCTGCAGGGAGCCAGCTCCTGCTGCCCAGTGCTCCCCAGGAGAGCTCTCAGCCCCAGCAGCTCCCCACTGGGACCTTGTCTTTATTTAGCCCAGCCTCTCTCAAGGTGGGTGGAGCACCAGGGCTAGGCCTGAGATGGGCTGTCACTCCAAAGGCCCAGCTCTGTCTCTCCTAGGCCTGGAGGCCAGCTCACAAGAGGTTTGAGGCAGAAAATGTGGACCAGTGTCCCCCTCTAAGGCTCAAGGTGGCATTTGGGCAAATGAGCACATTTACCTGCGTGCCCATCCCCTCGCACTGGAGAGGGGCTTCTTTTCTCATAGCCCAGGACTTTCTCTTCTTACCTGGCTGTGTGCATGCACCAGGGCTTTCCTATTATTCTGTCCCTCTCACCAGGATAGGAAACTGGCCATGGGGGTGGGGAGCAGTGCTTAATCCAAAAGAATGACTCACTAATGGTAGAATATTGCCTGTCCTCTGCCTTCAGACTCTGGGCTCTTAGGGATGGAAGGAAACTTCCATGGCCATAATAATAAATAACTGCAAGAATGTGACATATAGGGAGAGTGTCCTGGAAGCCTCCCCACCACCACCACCAACTGCAGCAGGGTTGGGCACCACTGCCTGGGTATCCACCTCCCTGGGTGGATGCTGTTTGCTTTCAGCAGGGCAGATGGAGGCTGTTCTACCACCTCGCACTCCCCAGCCCACATCATCACATCCACAAGCGTATCCCAGGATGGGCATTCCCAGGGGTACAGGACCTCCTGCCTCCCTACTCCAAAATAGGGGAGAAGGAGGTGGCTGGACTGTGGGTCTGCACTCCTGATAGTGCGGTCCAAGCCTTCCCAGCTAGGCTGAGAAAATGAGCCTTTGCCCCAGAGCAGCTCTCTTTTCCTGTTCTTGCTGCCTGGACCACACCCAACCAGTGAGGGCAGAAAGAACCTGAGCCCGGTTTCAGCTGTGACCTGGGTTGCTGCCTGCCCAGAGAATAGTTCAATACCACCCCGGGCTAACATGCTGTCCCAGCACAGTGGCATGTCAGCTCCCAGTGCGGCCTTCCTAACTGAGAGAAAGACAGGGAGGCAGGGAGGGCTTGGAGGCAGGGCGGGCTTGCATGCAGTTGGAACCTTTATCTGCTCCTGTCTGGGCTCTGCCCCAGCTCGCCCAACTCATCTTCCATCCCACTCACCCACGCAATGGCCAGCAAAGTGTACTTGGCTTTAGCTGCCAGCTCCGCTGCTGGATGACCATGTGACCTTGGGTCCTTTCAGATGGCAATTCTCCACCCTGCCAGCCTCGTGAGGGAGCAGGAAGATCAATGGAGATGCTAAATGTCACCCCACTTTGGAATGTATGTGACACCCGGCAAGCACAATCCACCAGGATGAGTTTCTTAGCGGCCCACACTGCGCAGTAACATCTGGGACTGCCCTCCCTTTAATCACCACTTTGGGATACTTCTTGTTACTGTACTGACTTGGTGGTAAAGAGGAACATTCACAGAGCCAGGGATCGAGCTCAGTGGTACAAGAAGCTGCCCAGCAAGAGCAAGGTCCTGAGTTCGATTCCTGACACCAAAAGAAAAAAATTTTTAAAAGAGCATTCCCTTTTCACAGATAGGGAGACTGAGGCTCCCTGGTCCCACTGGGTATGATCTTTTCAGCGTCTTCCTCCTCTATTGAAAATGCCCATGTTTTATCTATACTCCTCACTCAACCCAAAGTCCTATGCAGACAGAACCTATCTCTTTATCATCACTATGACCTTGCAGGTTAGCACCTATGTGCTCACAAAGTGTTTTTTGAATGAATGAAATGAATGAATGAATGAGCAAAAGATGTCTCTCATCCACTATAAGCTTAACACAGGGACTCAGGCACAGGATCCCTGGCCTGGCTCCAAGCCCTTACCTTGTTCGTGGACTCTCTGGGGTCTGACTGACCCATATAATAAATACTTTGCTTTCTCCCATTCTGCTCTCCTTAGGAAAAATTGATAAATCTGACCAGAGGATTTTTTGCCATTTAAGTTCTTTTAATTCAAGCTAGATTGGCTTATGCTCTTGACTTTAAAGTCTAATTCTATAAAGATTTAGCACATTAAGGGGAGTCAGACTTGTTAGAATTCCCGATCGACACAATGGAGCCCCTTGCTCTTACTTGTTAGTGGTATAATCCCTACCCCTCTACACTCCAGCCGCACGACCCCAGTAATTTTCTAATCTGAACAAGCAAAAATAGGAGTAGCAAGATCAGTTCTCCCCTAGGTCACCCTCCGCTCTGGAAGTGGGAAAGGGAGGGAGACACGGACCATGGAGAAGCAGCAGCGACTCAAAGACACCTCACACACTCGGCACACAGAGCCACCCTGGCACAGCAGTGCAGAGACATCAAGACTGGTGGTTTCTAAACAGAGGTGAGAGTAGGACAGGTCATGTGTCCATCCCGGAGCCAGCATCGCCGTACCTCTTACCTCATGTGCCCACCACAGGGGGTACTTTGGCAGTGGGGGTACCTTGAGTTTCCCACCCTGACCTCCACCAAACTGACCGCTCTGCCACTGCCTCCCTGCCAGCTGCAGCTTTGGAAGACAGTCTGGTATACAGATTCTAAGCAAAGCGATAATCTATTTATTTTAACTCACTGTGCACTGTGTTTTCCAGAACCAGCAAAACTGATAATGATTTTTTTTGGCAATCAATCCCAATCAATTATTGAACCCTTCAATACTTTCTTATTACTCCTCCCGGACGCATATGCATTTTAAAGAAATGTTAAGAAAGAAGCTAGGCCTTAATGCAAGGTAATGGCTCTCTAATCAGAGGAAAGACGTTCAAATGAAAGCCAAGACGGTGGATCTGAGGCATTCACATGCCACTCCCTCTTCCAGCCAGGCAGTTGGCCCCTGATCACAGCTAAGACCTCTCCGTGCAGCACTCCAGGCAGCCACAACCAGCATCTTGGAGTAGGCATTGAGGTTCATCTGTTTCCAAGTACGAAGTCCTTGTATCCTGGATCCTGTCCCAGTCTGGCCTCTGGGGCTCTGTGAGGTGGGTGGGAGGTAGCTCCCTGCACCCTTCAGGCGGCACAGGGGCCATCGCGCCAGGAGAGACCAGGGGGTGGGGGGAGTCTATGGGCTTTCAGAAGAAAAAAATCCTTCCCACTTCTAGAGAAGGGATTGTGGGAAGAAACCTACTATGCCAAAAAAATAGACAGCCCCTGCTAGAATCTGACCACAAATTAAAATAAATCCCAGGTAGAAAATACCCGTAGGGGAGTGGGCTATTTCTTTGCAAGGTATCATTCAGCTCTTGTTGACATCTTCCTCAGCAGATTACCACCCATCACCCTCCTCACCCCAGGAGCAGCTGGGAGCCAGAAGCAAGAGAACACACTGATTTGGGGCTTGCCCAAGAGCATATTAAGAGGCTGAAGTGGGCCACACAGGTGGGAAAGTGAGCCAGCCACACCCAACATCCCCACACAACTGGCCCTATCAGAGGCACCTAGAGTTTGGCATCATGTGAACCCCAGGGATTCACACAGTCAGAGGGCAGCAAGGGGACCTAGCACATAAACCACCCCCACACACCCCTTCACAGAACTGACCTTCCCAGAGTTCAGGGCAAAGCCTCCCCCTGCTTCTGCTGCCTGAGACCTCCTTCTTATCTGTTCAAAGAAACAATGTATTGAGTACTTCCTGCCCCTAGTGCTAAACCAAGACACAAAACCTACAAGATATTGCCTCTGTCTTCAGTAAGATCAGGAGGGAGGTGCTTTGCTTGGTAGGAGAGGCAGATACACAAACAGGAAGTACAGAAAAGTTTGTAAGCCATGGTGATGGAGTCAGGATGTACCAGGGAGAGAGACAGACTGAATAATGGGTATAGGCAGAAATGCGGATTCTAGAGATGTCATTTCATAAAGAAGTAACTTACTAAGCTCTATCACCAGGGGCAATTTACATATATCTAATTAGCCCAGGGCTGGAAAGACATGCAGGGTCTGTGATAAGTCAGAGCTACACAGTGCAAGGTGTTTATGTAAGATGTCAGCCTTTGGCCAACGAAAATGAGTTATATTGGTTAAGCCAGGTTAGGTTTGTTGCTGTGAAAACAAATACCTGCAAGATCTCAGAGGATTAAAACCACAAAAGTTTATGCAGCTGATCAGTGGGGTTGCCAGGTCTTCCAGACCACATAAGCACTCCAGATCCAGGCTGACTGGTGAACCAGCATCTTGTAGCTACTGCACACAAACGCAAGGCCTCCTCAGTCATGGAAGCAGGACAGAGCACTGGGGGGCGGGGAGCTGGCCAGAAGTGACACCTGTCATCCTCGCCCACAGCCCATTGGTCAGGATCAATGACATGGTCCTGTCTAAGGGCACTGGCACTAGTAGATGGCTGACAACATGTGGAATCTCCGGTGGCAGCAATGTCTCCATCACGTACACCAGAGAACAGCTTCCTGCATCCTGTGGCACTTGAGTGTTTGACTAATCAGTGGGTCTCTTGGGGAGCTTTGGTTCAGGCCTCCTCAGGGCCAAGCAATCTCTGGGACCCAGGACTGGACACGCATTCTTCCTAACTCCAGAGTGACCAACCATGGCAGAGAACCGAGGAACCACCACGAGACCCAAGTTATTTCTGTGACTCCGATGAGTGCAGTTCTCACAGTAATAATTATAACTAACATTAAACTGAGCATGTACCATGTGCTAAACCCACCTGTATTAGCTCACTTAAACCTCACACTAATCCAAGGAGATAAAGAGCATTGAGAGCCCGTTTCAGATGTGAAGATAACAGAAGAGTAAGTGCAAGATTATTTGTATTCTTTAACTCATTAAATATTAGGGCAGGAAATTGAACGTGGAATTATCCTGTCTCACTTTACCATCAGACTATTCTCCATAGGGTGATGGGCCAACTAATACACACACACACACACACACACACACACACAATTGTCCTGGCTCTATCACTGGCCACAGGGCCCAGGCTAAGTCCCTTTACCTCCTTGCACCTGTTTCCTCATCTTTAGGACAGGGATAATAGAAATATTTGTTATGTCCTTTGATTAACTTACAGAAAAGAATTTTGTCAACTACAACTCCTCTGCTGTTACATGATAAAAAAAAAAGAAAGAAAAGAATAGCAAGCTATGGATCAGGTATTCCCTAGACATAAGGCAAGGGATGCAGGAAGTCACACCTGCGGGTGGAGGACAACACAGGACAGGTCCCTGGCCCTGGCCCCCGGAGGAGTCTTGCTGATACCCTCGAAATGGTCCAGGCCAACAACCAGAAAGGGTCCCCGTGGCCTCTTTCTCTGTTTCCAGGCTTCCTTCACAGTGCTGCCACAGCCCCGTCTTTGTTTGTTTTCCTGCAGAGGGTTTCGCAGCATTTCTGCTAAGTGGGGCAGCCACATCGATAAGTTCCATTGCATCACGAGTGTCATGGAAGAGCAGAGTGTCTGGCCTGCGGCCGGCTCCCCACTCCCCCACCCTCTCCATCCCTGCAGTCTGGCCTCACTGCCCTTCCCAGCCTTTGTCCCCCAGGCCAACCTCCGACTCCTCTGTGCTCCGAGACCCTGCTCCAGCCTGCCAAGCCCACTCTTCCGCCCCCAAAGCGCCCATCACACATTTCCATGTCTGCAACCCAGAGCCTTCACTCCCGCTTGTCTGCCACCTTAAACAGCCTCCCCCATCTCTGCCTGTCAAAACCCTCCCCAGATACACATGAAAGTGTCAACAGCGGTTGTCTGAGGGTGATAAGATTACAGATTATCTTTATGTTCTTCTTTCCAGTTTCCTCTATTTGCAGATCAGGGGGAATGAGAGCATGTTATTTTTATAACCAGAAAAACACAATGAAGTCATGCTTTAAGTCCCTACCCTCCTGTGTGAGCCCTGCCCCTTCATCCCAGCTGATGCATGTGTCTCCTGTGGCATGCTTCAGCTCTCAGCCCTTGCACAACTTGGGCTCTACTCTAGTTAGTTCACATGTGTAGACACCTGATATCCTCAGCCAAACCATCAGCTCTGTGAGAGCGAGGGACAAATGATACACATCTTCCCTATGCTGCCTGACCCTCTACACAATTCAGGCATAGCCGAGGCACAGAATGAGACACTTATTCACAACGCCTGCAAAGATTTAGTACCCTATACTTCCCTGGCAGGAGAGATACCATGATCACGAAGATTTGGTACCCTGGGGATACTAAAAAGCCAAGGATGCTAAAATCCCTTGTGTAAATGGTATATTGGCATAGAACCTATACATAGCCCCCTGTACACTTGAAATCCTCTCTGGCTAGACAACTTAGAACACTCAATACAATGTCAACACTATGTCAACAGTTGTTAGACCATCTAGCCTAGGGACTAATGTTGAAGGGAAATGTCTCTATATGTTCACTGTGGGCACCAGGGAGTTTTTCTGTCCCCTAGCATTAAGGGTTGAATCCAGGCCCTTGCACTGAGCTACATCCCCAGCCATTTTTACTTTTTGAGACAGGTTTTGCTAAATTGGTAAATTTCCCAGGCTGGGCTTGAACTTTTAATTCTCCTGCATTATCATCCCAAAGTACTGGGACTGGGACTTTTAAAATACTTTTTAGCATCATCATTTAATGTACAGATGCAGAACTGGTAAATACAGAGGGCCAACTGTACCTGCCAATTAGGAGGTTACGGTGACAGTCCTGCTTTAGCTTACAGCGACTTGAGGAGGTAGTCACAGAAAGTTACACTTAGGGCCCTTAGAGTTTCTATAATCCAGTGTTCTGCATTCATACAGACTGTTTCTCTCACTTAATTTGCCAATAATCAGGTTTTATTACCCCCGCTACATGAGCAGTCAAAGAAGGCCTGGAGAGGGACATCCACTTGGCCCAAGAGTCCAGGACCCATGTCTCCTGCAGTCCTGCCCAGTGCCTTAGCCACCAAACCACAGCTGCCACTCCACGACCTTATTAATAGCCATTTCTCTCCCCAGTCAGCAAGTAGACATGGCTTGCCAGGTTAATAATTTGTTCATTAGGCGCCTAATGAATTACTTGTTAATTGCTAACTTGATGAACAGCCAGCAGTCCCCATCTGGTCAGAGAAATGGCAGCAAATAACCGCAAAAGGGCCAGCCAAGCCCCAGCAGCTGCAGAGCAGGAGCAGGAGGGTGGCAGGTCCCTGGGGAGCACCCCCATCCTGGAGCACATCCAGGTCCCCAGACAGCAAGCACCTTACACAGAGCTACCTCTTCCTGCTGGATCTAAAACTACCCTGAGCGGAGATCTTTATCTCCCCTGGTTCTTTAAGCCCCCTCTTTGCCAAACCTGCCACTTGCATTTTCTGTTTTTTCTTTTTATTTCCGTTGGTACACGTTTGCAGTACATAATGATTGCGTTCATCTCGGGGCCTTGGTGCGTGTACATCGCACATCTTAATTCTTTTATCATCCTTTCCCCTCCTCTCCCATCTCCCTCCATCTCTCAGTCCCCTTCCCATCTGCAAAAGATCTGTCTCCCTGTTTCCTGTTGTCTAGCTTTTATTTCACTCTTTATTTGTAATTCGGCTTTCTCATATAAGACAAATCGTGTAATATTTAAGCTCATGTTTTCTTTGATTTTTATTTTCTCTGTGTTTCTACCCCATGAAGTGGGCATTACTCAGTTTTTGCTGCCCTGGGTTTTATTTTTTTATTATTATTTCACAGATAAACATAACAATGAAACAGAGTTTCAAAACAGGTCCCTAGGACAGTTACAATAGTTGATACATTTGGTATTGTTGTCTTCTTAGTAATTATTCAGAGTAAAAGATACAGGAGTGATACCTTGTCTACACAATATCAGCCCAAAACTTTCTTTTTAATGAACTAAGAGAAACTAGCTGTATAACTACCGTAACTATTTTGTGCATATATGTATTTTTTCCTTTTTTCACAGATGCATCTATAATGTCTCCCTATTTTTTAGTGTTGGTCCCATGTCCCCATCTCAAAGACAGCTGTCCTCAGTGGACTTTAAACTTCCTGAGAACTGAGACTACATCTTTCTTGTTCATCCTGGAAACTCCTGTACCCAACATTGCACCCAGCTCACAAGTAGTTATTAAAGGAGTGAGGGAGTAACTCATGCCTTCCTGGATGTATTTGTATTAGCTTGCTCAGGCTGACATAGCAACATACCACAAACAGGGGAGTTTAAACAACAAAAATTTATTTTC
>PVLD010030235.1:0-17094 GCA_004027595.1 Dinomys branickii
TTTTCTTTATTACCCAGGATTGCTTTTGCTATTCTGGGTCTCTTCTGGTTCCAGATGAATTTGAGGCATATTTTCTCTAGCTCTGTGAGGTATGTTAACGGTAGTTTGATGGGAATTGCATTGAATCTGTACAACAGTTTTGGTAGTATGGCCATTTTTACAATGTTAGTTCTTCCTAACCATGAGCATGGTATGTTTTGGAAATGATATTGTTATATAAACTTAAGAAGCTGTCTATGTAGAAAGGATTTCAAGAAAAATAGTGATGACCTGTGCTGTTGCTCACTGGCCATAGCAAAGATGGCCATGGTGCAAACTTGTGTTTAGCAGTGTGGAATCTCTCTGTTAAATGAAACATAATTGAGTTTGTGTCCCTGATAAATACCCAATTTTACAAATATATTTATATATCAAATAAATGGTGGTATGAGAAGTTGCAATTTTTTTAACCTAATTTTTCCAAAATAATTTTTGAGGATTTACTAGAAATGAATTAGTTATGCTTTTAGCCAAGCCAATCGGTATGCTTACAGTGACTGGTTTGAATTGTAATTCATCTTATGCACACATCGAACATTACTTCTCATAGAACGGGTTTCATAAAAGTTCCCAACACACCAAAGCAGAGCCTTGACTTTAGAAAATTTGCATACTTCAGCATTTTTCATTTTTTCCTTAATTGAATGAAAGAAAAATTAAAGCTCAGCTATTCTACAACAAACTATTATGTTTCTTCAAGCTGAAATGAAATAAGAAAGATTTTAAGTTCTTTTTCATAGCTAATATAGTCTCTCCACAATTTTAAAATATTGTCTTAGGCATTAAGAAAAAATTAGATAATGCTAACTATGATAACCTTCCTAGCAAGGCAGACTGAGTTACCATGAAAGTGAGTATAATCTATACCAGGTTAGATTTCTGGGATACAGTAAAGATTTAGTAGGAACCAGTCTGAGGTTATGTCAAGAAGCTATGAGAAATGAATTGAAATTTATTGGTAACAGAAAGTGGGATTCAGGTCACAGTAATATACTATAGATTGGTTCAGAGGTTGACATTCTATTTAGTTCTGAATGACTACATCAAAGAAGGATAGAAAAATATAAAAAAGAAAAAGAGTATCAAGCAGAGGTTTGGAAACAGAAATAGACCACTGAGATGAGGGAGGAGAGGTGAGCCTGGGAAAGGAGAGCTCTACATGTAACATTACGGTAAACCTAGATTACCATGAAATTATTCTTGTTTTTAGTGTATCTGTGTCATTAGTTCTTGACCTTTCTTACTGCTTATTTTCTTGGACCAAGTGTTTTCTGTAGACAGGAAAAGGAGTTTTGTCCAATCTGCAATCTTTGAACCTCAGAATGAGGTGAGGGGACAGTGTGACCCAAACACAGCATACTGAGTGAGGATTCAACATTGGGCACTGGCCTCGGGTTTGAGTAGGACAGAAGACTATAGCATTACTTCCTGGTTCAGTACCCAGAATACCACAAATTACTTCCACCAAGGGTTTTTGACATGTGAGATAATTATGATAAATTTTGCCTTCCAACCAGACAAATGATAGCTTAGGAAGTCAATGCATCTTAGCACAATGGAACCGAGATTAAATTAATATCTTGAAAGCATAGTAATAATAGGAATATTTCAGGCATTTTCATTGTGCCCAAAAGTTAAGAAGAAGCAATCATACCAAGTTGAAGAAACACTTCAAAGCAATTAGGGCTGAACTAGAATAAAACTGGTAAGTGTGGAACTCAAAATGCTCTTCACAATAATTCTGTTTCATTTTTCATTATGATGAAATGTCCCACTCCCAAAACAACGAGCTCCCTTTCTATCACACTGTGGAAAATCGTCAATCCCTTGAAGTTGCCATGGACTGACAATGTAACGTTAAAGTATTACTAGCCTAGAGAATTTTTTTTACTGCAAGAAGAATCAAAGCAGTAATCCAAAGAAGGATCAAAAGTATACATGTGATCACTACAAGACAAAGTGGAATTCTGTCCCACTAAGACCAGGTGATAGCACAGAATCTTCCTCAAAATTGGTGTTTCAGGATGCCACAAACAATTGCACAAAATGACCAAACAATTTAAAATGAATTTAAAATTCATAATCAATGTCATAAAGCTGTAATGATTACATTTTAAATATAAATCAAGTTTCATGAACGTGGAAAAAGTCAGAAATCTATGGAGTGATAAAAGATTGGGACTGAGAGATACTGTCTGCATAACTATATTTCATCCTGCTATCTTTTAGGATTTTTAAATGGAAATATTAAAGAAATCAATAGTTACTGGCAGAACTCATGGTATGATTATCATAGACCCAGGTAGCCAATAACTACAAAACGCAGAAGCCACTTTCAGAATCTTAAGTGGAGATTTTTGTGCAAAGATTTAGGTGCTGTCTCACACTTTCTAATCTATTTTTGTTGTTGTAGTTATTATGCTGGTCATCATTTTCTGCACATTCAATGTACACTGCACATATTTTTTTCAATAAACAAAATAAGAATTATAGATCCAAATTACCATACCCCTCTCACAGTGGCTGCTACAACAGAATATACATTTATTCCAACAACACAACCAATGCTTAAAATAGTTTTAGCACTCTTCTTGAAACTTCTTTCAAAGCCTGAAGCTAATTTCTTTGACTATTTTCAATAGCGGCAAATCTTCATTCTTTGACAGGGGATTTGGTTTTTTAGAGTTTGCCAGGAGTCAAGACTGGTCAATATAGTAGTTGAATAAATTAGACTGCACTGTTTGGATTTCAAAACTAAGGTGAGCTAAAAAGTTAAGAGCCTGGCTTTCTCATGTAGCTTATAAACCACTTTAGAAGCTAATTATAGAAGTCAATTTTTAAAATCATTTTTTTAGTTTCCTTCTTTATAAAATAAGTGGATACAACTGGCTGATCTCTAAATACCCTTTCAGCCTTAGGATTCTGTAATTCAGTAATTCCCTTATTTTAAATCCTTGGAAAGATTTACCATTATTTTAAAATCTCAATGTGATTAAAAACTTTTTTATCTGAAAAGAACCATTTATCTTTCTTGCATATTTCTGATATAATTTATCTTCTTAATTATCACTGAGATTAATTTTCTTGCTTTAAAATGAAGGGGAATCTTGGATAGATGACCTCCAACTTTACAATGATACACTGTTTGTTATGATTTAGATCAAGAATGCTCCCCCAGAGACTCGATGTATTCCAAGGTGAAGCTTTAGCAAGGTGATTGAATTGTAGGGACACTATACACATTAGCAAATTAATTTACTGATGAATTCATGTTCTGTCAGGAGACGGGGCTTGTTTGGAGGAGTGGGTCACTGGGAACATGATCTGGAAGGTTATATCCTCTTGTTTATAGCTCCTCCCCTAACAATGCTTTCTGGCTTCCACAGACTAAGTAGCTTTCATCTATCACACCATTTCCACCATGCCATTTTCTGCCTTAGAACCAGCTGACCATTTACTGAATCCCATAAAACATGTACAAAATTATACCACTGCTTCTTTTTAAATTGTGAGGGGGGCCCCCCACAATCATGGGCGTGACCCTGAGCCCTGGGGTGTTTGGGGAGCCTTGGTGAGCCATGCCTCCCACCATAGCAGGAGTCATGCTGAGCCCCAAGAAGGTTCAGGAGCCTGGGTGACCAGCATTCTCCCCCCCCCCCCCAGAATCTCGAGAGCAGTGGTGAGCCCTCTTGAAATTCAGGAGCTTCAAAAGTGTCAAAATGAAGGAGAAAAATGCAATCTCAGACCTTCAGCCTATCCAGAACAAGTCCAGGAGACATTGACACAGAACTTGGAAGTCTCACATCTAAAATTTCTGAAATGATACCAACTGAAGTAAAGAAATAACTTCATCAGGCTATAGAAGGAATCAGATCAGAAATAATCTCTCAGGTAAAAGAAGAATTGACAACAATAATTAAAGAATTTTCTCAACACATCTAAAGAAGACATAGATTAAAAAATAAAGGAGCATAAAAAAAACAATAGAAACATTGAATGAACAATATAGGAGAGAATTAGATTGCATGAAACAGATTCAAACAGATATTCAGGAAACTAAAAATTCCACTGAAAGCTGGCAAAACCACTTGAAGGAAACTGAAATGAAGATAGGCATTCAGATCTTGAAGATAGCATTGCAGCTAGCAATCACAAAGGAAAAAATCTCTTAAATATAACAAGGAACCAGGAAATAAAAATTCAACACATGCAAGATGAAGCAAAGAAAAACAACATAAGACTGATAAGTGTCAACAAAACAGCAGGAGTCAACAAAAATGACACAAAAAGACTGCAGAAGTAGCAGAAAATTTCCCAAGCATGGGGAAAAAAAATCTGACATACAGTTAAGTGAGACATATAGAATTCCAATTAACTGTAACCAACATACATCTACATCCAGGCACATAATAAAGATCCTACAAATTCAGCAAAAGAAGAAAATATTAAAAGCTGTGAGAGAAAAGAAACAGATCGACTACAAAGGAAAGTCCATCAGAATCATGGCAGATTTCTCAACACAAACCATCAAGTCAGGAAGAGCTGGGAATGTATCAAAAACCAGGTTAAATAACCCTAAGTTATTGCAGATTGATCTACCAAGCAAGTGGATGGTGAAGGCTTAAATAAAAAATTAGAAAATGGAAATGATTTTAGGGCCCCAGGAGGGACTAACTCCCTTACAGCTTGAATATTCGTTGAGTTAGCCCCAGACTTTTCTGGGCGGCCCGTATCTATTTGGTTTTCAAACCAAGGAAAAGGAGACTCAAGAAAATGTGGAAATCTCACAGGACCTTGGGAGAATTTTCCCAAGTAGTACATTGTGTCAATCAGGAGAATTACCATATCTTTAAGTTGGTATTTATTGTAGGAGTGTTGAGCCTGCAGCTGCAGTCTCCTGTGACTAACTGGTTGGAGCCATATGTCCTCAGCTGCTGTCTTATCTTGTCAGAAAGGTGCCTGAGCTTCAGACAACTCACAGGTAAACGTGAAAAGCCAACTGGTTAGTATCAAATCCTGCTCAGACCTACTTTGTAATGGTCCCCAACAGGAGTGAAGTATTTCAGGTCCTGAAGGAAAACAGCTTCCAACCCAGATTGATGTACCTTGCAAAACTATCTCTCAAAATTCAAGGAGAAATAAGATATTTCCACAACAACAACAACAAAAAAAAAACTGAAGAAATTCATGACCACCAAACCAACCTACAAAAAGTACTGATAGATATTCTAGAAAGAGATAAAAATTGCCACAACTTCAAGAATAAAAATAGAAAGGAATCACATAGTAGAAGAAGCAATTAGCCAGAGAGTAAAAGTAGGAAACCAACAGCAGGTAAATAACATGACACAGATTAGCCAACACATTTCAGTTGTAACCATTAATGTAAATAGCCTTAAGTCACCAATCAAAAGAAGCAGACTGGCAGAGTGGATCAAAAAACAAAATCCAACAATATGATGACACATGAAACATATTCAACTTAAAAAGAAATTCACAGACTGAAAGGTAAAAGATGAAAAACAATACTCCATATGACAGAAACCCAGAAAAGAGCAGTGGCAGCTATTCTGTTTACAGATAATGTGAACTTAAAACCAAGAAGGATCAAAAGAGATAAAGAAAGTCACTATATACTTGTTAAGGGAAAACTGCAAGAGGAAGAGATAATAATCATAAATATCTCTGCACCAAATACAGTGATCCCTCACCTTTCATGTAAGTTACATTCTACAGACTCCCACAATAAGAAAATCCATGAATAGTGGTGTTGTATTTATTATTTATATATATTTTAAGGGCTTATAAACATTTCCCACACTTCTATAACATTTCCCACACTCTTATAAACACCTCATGTGCTCTTAAAACACTTTCAACATTCTTAAGCCTACATAATCATTTTTGGGGTTTTTTTTTTTTGGTACTGGGACTCAAACTCATGATGTTGTGCTTGCCAGGCAGTTGCTATGCTGCTGAGCTATACCATCAACCCAAGCCTACATAATTTTAATCACTTGTAAAATTCTATATAAATATAGTGAAAACTTTGCAATACAGAATTATATATATATATATATATATATATATATATATATATAACACATAGTGCAGTGAAGTCTTAATAAGTGAATCATGATATACTGAAGGATGACTATAGAGGAATACTCAACTACATAAGAGAAATTTCAACAGATATGAAAATCAAGCAAGCAATAACACAATTGTAATGGAGGACTTTAACACCCCATTGTCACAAAGAGATAGATCAACTATGGAAAAAATCAGCAAAGAAATAATTGAACCAAAACCAAAACTAAATAATAGAACTAAACCAAACTTGTGAAACAAATGGACTTGGTAGACCTTTACAGAGTGTTACAAACAATAATATCAACATGCATATTCTTCTCAGCTGCACATGGAACATTCTTCAAAGAGAGAATATACTACCATATAGAACATGCTAAAGTAAATGTAAAGGAATTGAAATTATCCCATGCATATCATGTGACCACAGTGCAATGATATTGGAAATTATTGACAAACGAAATCACAAAAACTCCATAAACACATGAAATTAAATAACACCCTCCTGAACAACCAATGGGTCACAGATGAAATTGAACAAGAAATTTAACAATATTAGCAATCAAATGACAATGCAGATATAACTTACCAGAACCTGTGGGATGCAATGAGAGCAGTCCTAAGAGGTAAATATATAGTGGTCAGTTCTCATATCAGGAAAACAGAATAAGCACAAATAAAGAACCTTATGCTGCACCTCAACCTTTCAGAAAAAGAAGAGCAAGTCAAGCCCAAAGAAGGCAGGAAATTATAAAGATCAGAGCAGAAATTAACACAATGGAGACTAAGAAAACAATACAAAGAATTAATGACTCAAACAGCTAGTTCTTTTAAAGAATAAATAAAATTGATAAACCCCTAGCCACCCTATCAAAAGAAAGAAAGAAAAAACTCAAATGCATGCAATAAAGAATGAAGATGGTAAAATCACTACAGATTCTACAGAAATTCAGATCATCAATACCTACTTTGATTTTTTTTTTTTTTTCCGGGACCGGGGATCAAACTCAGGGCCTTAGTGCTTAGCGGCAAGCACTTACCCCACTGAGCTGTACCTCCAGCCCAATACCTACTTTAAAAATCTTTACTCACACAGGATGGAAACACAGAAGACATGGACAGATTCCTAGATATATAGGAATTACCAAAGCTGAATCAAGAAGATATAAAAATTCTGAATAAGCCAATATGTCAATGAAATTGAAAATACAATTAAAAACTTACCAACAAATGCCCAGGTCCTGATAGATTCACAGCTGAATTCTGCAAGAAACTTAGAGAAGATTTAATACCAATGCTTCACAAACTCTTCAATGAAATTGAAAGGGAAGCAATTCTCCCTAACTTATTCCTGGAGGCAAGTATTAGGTTGATAGAAAAACCAGAGAAAGACTGAACCATAAAAGAGAACTACAGGCCAATCTCCCTAATGAATACCGATGCAAAAATTCTCAATAAAATACTAGCAAACAATGCAGCAAATCATCAAGAGGATTATATACCATGATCAAGTGGGGTTCATCCCCAGAATGCAAGGATGATTCAATATATGCAAATAAATACATGTAATACACCATATCCACAGAGCCAAAGACAAAAATCACATGATCATCTCAATAGATGCAGAAAAAACTTTTGAGAAAGTCCAATACTCATTCACAATAAATACCCTACAGAAAATCGAAATAGATGGTCTTTACCTCAATCTGATCAAAGCCATCTATGACAAACCAACAGCCAACATCATACTAAATGGACATAACCTGAAAGTCTTCACTTTAAAATCAGGAGCAAGGCAAGGATGTCCACTGTCACTACTTCTATTTAGTATAGTGCTGGAAACATTAGCCAGAGGAATTAGACAAGAGAGAGAAATAAAAAGAATAAAGAATGGATAGGAAGAAGTGAAACTATCATTATTCACAGACAACATGACACTACATAGAAGATCCCAAAAACTCCACCAAAAGACTTATAGATTTAGAGGACAAATTCAGTAGTGTAGCTGGACACAAAGTCAGCACTCAAAAATCAATAACATTCATGTACACAAACAACAAACACCCTGAGAGGCTGGGGATGTGGCTCACTGGAAGAGCTCTTGCCTTGCATGCACAAGGCCCGGAGTTCGATCCCCAGCACCACATACATAAAACAAACCAAAACTAACAATAAATATATAAATTAAAAAAAAAAAAAACACTGAGAGAGAAATTAGGGAAACCACATCTTTCACAATAGCATACAAAAAGAATTACTTAGGAATCATATCGGTAATACAGGTAAACCTCTACCAAGAGCAGGATTTCTCAAGCTAAGTATTCTTTATAGTTTTCTCTGTAGAATTCTTTTTTTGAATGACTGTTTCATGTATTATAGCATGATTCCTATACAGCCCTATCAGTGGATAAGAAGAGCACCCCCAGTTTGACAACCAAACCTTTCCAAATGTTCCCTTGGGAATGAAGTGGCTTGTCTGTGAGAATAACTAAGCCATAAAAGTTCTAATGTGCTTTTGCACAGGAGCATCATTATAAATGACAATAATATAGTGTACATTTCAAAAAGGTAGAAGAAAGGATTTTGAAAGTTTTCACCACAGAGAAATGATAAATGTTTGAAAAGATAAGTATATTTCACCTGGTATTAACATCACTCATGTATTGAAACATCATGTTACTCTCTTATGTTACCCTATCAACTGATATAAACATTATACTGAAACATCATGTTACTCTATTATTATTTGCAAATTTTATGTTTTATATAGAAATTTAAAATAAATTTATTAAAAAGAAAGCAAGACAAAGATGATCAATCTCAAGAATGAAAGGAGCATCACTTTATAGCTTAGTAACTTAAAATATTAAAATATTATTAATGCCAATAACTTCATAATTTAAATGATGTGTACAAATTTCTAGAAGACTCATAGTACTAAAACTGACTCAAGAAGAATAGAAACCTTGAAGAGCCCTATGTTAACTAAAGGAATTAACTCTCAATTAAATTTTTTTCCACAAATAAAACTGTGCTCCAGTGGGCTCCCTAATGAATTCCAGCACATATTTAAAGAAATAATACCAATTTCACAAAAGTATTGTAATTCTACAATATTGGGCACATATGCAACTCTATACAACTCATTTTAAATGCCTAGTATTATGTTGATATAAAAAATAAAATATGTTACAGTTTGTCTCTTTAAAAATCCCCCAAAGGCTGAGGCATTGAAGACTTGGTCTCTACTCAGTTGGCGGTGCTGTTGGAGCGTGGTGGAAATTTAGAAGCTGGGACCCACTTAGAGAAAAGAGGTCCCTGAAAGAGTATAGTAGGACCTTTGCCCCGCCTCCTCGCTCTCTTTTCATTTCCTGGCTCCACCAAGTCACAATGTGAGCGGCTTTTCTCTGCCACGTGCTGCCCCGTGGTCAGCCTCACCACAGGCTCAGAAACAAAAAAGCAAGACTGACCATGGACCGAAACCTCTGAAACCAAAGCCAAAATAAATCTTTCTTTTTTCTTAAGGCAGGATCTCACTATGGTGTTCAGGCTGACCTTAAACTCACTCTGTAGCCCAGGCTTGTGTGGAACTCATGGCAGTCCTCCTGCTTCAGCCTTGCAAGTTCTGGGATTATAACCATGTACCTCTATGCTTTTCCTTCTTTTAAAATGATTTTCTCAGGTATTTTGTCATAATGATGGAAATCTGATAACAGACTAAGTGTCCTAATTCATCTTTAATTTTAAAGTAAAGAGACATTAAAGAACTTTGAATATATAATTTAACTTATATCCTCAGTCAATGTTGAAAACAATACAGGTCTTAATAGGTACAAGACATTGTGTTAGATACCAAGATAATCAAGGGTATAAACTCTTTCACTCTCTCTGTCTTTCTCCCTCTCTCCCTCCTCCCTTTATCTCTGGCGCCCTTCTTGCTATTTATTAACAAAACTCCCCACATTAACTGTGAAAATGGAAACAGCCTCTCACCCACTTAAAGCTTTATGGGTACGTGCTTCATGGGCACTATTTGACTTTTTTTAATTGTAAGATAAAATCAAGGCATTATTATTCTGCTTAAGTTTTGAAGAAAGCATGAGAAGCAGCCATAAAATTTAAAACTCAAAAAATCCTAAATTTCTTAGAGTTTTTGAACAGTATTTTGATCAACAAACCTACTAGCTAAATTTTTAAAAGTCTGTTTTACAAATATGCTTGAACTTAGCACTGCAAGATTTCATAACCACATCAATTTGCTTTTGGATAAGTTTCACACATAAAACCAGACATAAAACTAAAGAAAACAGAAAATGTTCCTCCTTTCTTTTATAAAGATTTTTGAGAAGTAAATAATCTGCAGAATGATAGCATTTCCGCATATTAACTACACACCAAATACATCTAAATTCACCAGAATACTCCCATGCATATTTTTTGCTGCAGTTGCCATCCTATAAATGAAAAGCACAAAAATTAGTTTAGTGGATTATAATTGACTGAATAATTATTTTAATAATCCCTTATCAAGTGTATAAATTCTAGAAAAGCCAATAGAATTATGAAATTAACCCAGAAATAGCATCTTTAGTAATTAAACACATGTAAATTTTACAGTTCTGTCTTAGTAAGATAGTTGTGCTGGTTTGTCTCGTCAACTCGACATATTAATAGACTCTTGGAGAGATGATTGGATTGGGTTAATCCATTGATGACTTCATGGTCAAGTGGAGCCTGAGTGGAGAAAATGGGTTATGGAAGTGTGCCTTGGATACTATATTTTGTCTCTGGCCCTTTCTCTCTGACACTTTCTCTTTATTCTGCTTCCTGGCCTCCAAGAAGTGAATAGCTTTGCCTTACCATGTTTTTCTGCCATGTTTGTGCCTTGGAACCAGCAGACCATGGACTGACACTTCTGAGACTATGAGCCAAAATAAATCTCTCCTCCTTGAGGTTGCATGTGGCATGGACTGTGTCCCAGCAACAGGAAAGGTGACCAGTGCAGTAGTCCCCAGAAATTACTTCAAGGAAAGCTACTGGCTTTTAGAAATGAATGCAAATCAATGTTACTCAGTGTTACCAAGAGAATAAATGATTATACAAGCACATTTTTTCAGTATACTAACTTCCTTTTAAACCTCTAACTCCCCTAAGGGAGTTTTTCTTCTCTTTAATGATATATTACTCAACTTTGTGCTACTGTGACAAAATTCCTGAGATAATCAACTTTTTTAAAGGAAAGGTTAATAACAAAGGTAGTTAAGAGCTTGTATTGGAGAAATGGTTCCTGTCGCATCTCCAGGAAAGCATCTAAAATTTCAAAGCCTTACTCATGCCCTCACACCACTAACCATTGTTCTGTCTTCTTCCTCTGTGCCATCCAAAAACATTTATCACTCTGCAACTACGCTCTGCAATACTGCCATTCTTTGACCTCAACTTTGGACTAGGAAAGTGGCAGTATTAATTTGTCATTAGCCCTGCTCCCCTGAGATTTCACGGCCCCTCCTCTGCCTCACGTCATTGTGTCTTTGTGCTTTTTCTTCCCCCTTGAAGTTATTTGTGACTTCACACTTGTGTTAGACAATAAAGAATTGGTGGAAGGTAAGCAAAATGGATGTTTTACTCTGGACGTGAGCATTAAATGTCATTGTGGAATTCATTACATTCTATTTCCTTTGGGTGACATGACATGTTCCAGGCTCTGGAAATTATTGAACTTGGATCCTGGATTTAGAACAATGGAGAATAAAGCTCATATCCAACTGCAATGGGCATATACTATAAACAAGAGATAAATTTAGTAGACTTAAAGTGTATAAGATTTTCAGAGTTTTTGTTGCTGATAAGTCAGACTAACTTAGTCAATTCCAATTGACATGAATATTAATAATTTTCTCCACCTCTGTCGCTTATATTCTCTAACCTACCCAAGAGAATATATAACTGCCTCTGTCCTGGAACCTAAACATAGTGGTGGTTTACATTTTTGAATGTATCCATTCTTTTTTATTTCTGGTACTGGGCCTACACCTAGGGCTTTTGCACTGAACTACACCCACCATCCCCTCCAATCTTTGTTTTTTGTTGAGACAAAGTCTTGCTGAGTTACACAGGCTGCCCTTGCACTAACAGCTCTCCTGCCTTAGCCTCCCTGAGTGTTAGGGTTACAGGTGTGAGTCACCATGTCTGCTTTGCATGCATCCATTTTTTTGTTCCACCTGAGTCAGTAGTTCAGCAGTTTAATATTAGTCTTAATTATTTGTCTAAATTGCCCAGGGACTATAATCTTTTTATCACTTGGCATGGTGGTGCATGCCTATAATCCCAGAATGTGGGAGGTTGAGGCAGGAACATCATTATAAGATCAAAACCAGACTGGGCTGCAAAGTGAGCTCAAGGCCAGCCTGAACTGCATAGTGAGACCCTATCCCAAAAAGAAAAAAACGCATAATCTTTTTTATGAATATATACATATGCTTATATAGTTGAAGAAAAGAATGGAAACAAAATTATCATGTGTGGGGCAGTAGAAACAGTATCACAAAGCCTGTTTTTTGGCTCTAACCCTCTCAAAGACCACTTTGAATAAGCTATCTCAGCTATATTTGGGTGGCCATATTCCACCAACAACTGACGGTATAACCTGGGCATTTTCAGCAAACTTGGTGCATGGCTGGACCTTGAAGCCTATCATGGTGAAGTGAGCCATCCCAGGTAAAGTGGCCATATTGTTGTTCACAGTTTTGATTTCACTTACAAACTGTATGTAGACATTCTGGGTTCTGCAAAGGAGCTTGTTGATGGACAAAAGTGTCATAGAATACCAAGTTTGTCCTAGATTCTTTTTTATGACAGATAATAGCATACTTAGAAAGCTTTTGCATAGAAATTAAGCTACTATCTGTGACCTTTCCTGGCTGTACTTATGGCAATTATATCTCAACTTCTATAAGAAAATTGGTGTAAATCAAAGTTCCCAATCTCATCAAGACCCTCTAATATGCTTTAAGGCAATAATAGGTGACTTACACTCTTGCTTTAGAAGCTTAAATATAAATGATATATCATCATCCAGAAGACTATCTTTTGAATCTGACAGATATTATCTTTCTAAAACTTTTATATGGCCTATATAATTTTTAATAAAAATAGAGAAGTTTTCCCAGGTAGAAGCTAATATGTAATTATTAGGTTAATCCATTTGAAATTGCCAATATTTAACAATTTTAACCTATAAAATGAACATTTCATATGGTTTAACCCAGTAATTTTATGTATATTATGTGCATTTGCCTTTACATACGTGATACAAATGTATAAGAGGAAATTGGTCATTTTCTCCTCCAAATTCTGCCTCTGATTTAGTATTCCTCATCTGACAATGTGTTATTGATCATCCAATTGTCCAACTAGACCTGGAAATCATAATTAGTCTCCCATCTTCTTTCTTTCTTTTTTTTTTTTTTTGAGACAGGATCTCACGGATAGTTCAGGTTGGGTTTGCACTCGCTACGTAGCCCGGACTGGCCTTACACTCATGATGATCCTCCTGCCTCATCCTCCCGAGTGCTGGGATTACAGGCATGTGCCACCATGCCTGACTTTCCTTTCCTTTTACATGCAGCTAATACTGAACAGTATTTTCCCTTAAAATACGCTAAACTTTCTATGCTAGATCCACTGCTACTGCCCTCGCTCAATCTGAAATTTGTCATAGATGAGGTTCCCAAGGAAACAGATTAAGACAGAGATTTATTAATCAGGGAGTGGTATCCTTTAAATGTTTTTAAGTGGGAGCACAGTGGGGGGAAGAGAAGCAAGCAAATCTAGCAGAAGGAAGAGTTGGGCTGTGGTGCCACAAGAGTTGGGTTCAGTGAACCTCTTAAGGCATCGTGAAGCTGAGATGACTCTTCTAAATATGCCAAATTGGGAAAGTTAATGAGGACTTTAGACCTCCACGTACCTGCCCTCTCAGGAGTACAGCCTTAGCAGGGCTGCTTTCTTCAGCCCTGGCAGTTTCTAAGATGTTGGTAGTTACCTACTGTCTTCTAGCAGCACTTGCAGATGGCAAAATAAAACTTTCAATTCTAGGAAGGGACTTGAATGTTGTATCAGAGCATTCTGTAAAGTCAGTGGTAGATCCACTTCTTCTTAAAAGTCCCAGAAGCACTTCCTCTAGGACTCCATGGGCATCTTTTCCTGAAGGAACTTATAGGAGGAAGGTCAGTGGAATAAAAGCCTTACTTTCACCTCTGTAGCTGGTCCCCAGGCCATGTATGACACTTACAATCATTCTTCTCTACTCTGCATTCTAGATTTTCCTTACCCTCAGTTAGCCCTTCTAGCTGCCATGTCTCTCCTGATGGTATAAACCAGATCTTCTGAGACTATGATAACTATGTGTCTCTCAGTCCTAAAATGTTGTACTTGTATTTTTTATTGGTATATATTTGTAGTACATGCTGACTGCATTCCTTGTTGCAAGTTGGTACATGTATATAACACATTCTCATTCATTTTTTCATCCCCTTTCCTTTCTCTCCCTCCCTCTAATGACTGATAATAGATTGTGGTCAATTTGAGAAGTTTAGAAGCTTAGCTAAATCAGCTCAGCATTTCTACACCTTTGGGTGTAGCAGACCTACCCTAGAGTGGCTGGTCACCTGGACAGTATAAATGGAAAATGAGGAAGGACAGACTTGCTTCTGTCTTCAAAGGAGCTCAAGTCTTTGCTTTCAGCTTGGACATCATCTCCTGGCTTGTAGAGCAGACTCTTTGCCTTTGAACTCAGATTGTTCAGGCTTCCATCACAGACCCACTGACCTCCTGTTATGGACTGGACTGGCATAGGACACTGCAGTGTACTCCACACCTCGGGCTGAAACCTTCAGCCTCCAGTGTGCAGACACCCTCTGCACACTTCCTCATCCAACTCTGTGGCTGACCACCGTAAGCCAATCTTGAAATTTCCTATACATTTAGATATCTTGTGTTACATCTGCTTCTCTAGTAAAACCCTGACTGATACACTCCCCACTCCATCTCTGAATCCCTTCACCTTTAAGAAAGTTCTATTTGTCTACCTCCTCTTATCTGTGTTTTATTTTGCACTTGTATTTTTAATATCAAAATTGGGGAAGTGAGGTATCCTACTCAGAACCCCCTCCTAGCTACAGGCAGCTTTTAGTTTCTTGTCATTATATTTTTTACTTTCCTGCGTTTATTCCTTTTATTTTCTTGCTTTTGTATCTTAAAAAATTTGCTTACATCCTAAAAAAATTGAGGAAGAGCTTACCAAGATATGTTCAAATGGTTATCTATACCTCAAATATATCCCTTCCTGCCTCACTAGGTTAAAAAAAGTCCTAAATGTTCCTAATTATTAGGGTCAATTGCCCCTACAAAGAGAATCACTCTTTTTCTTGTTCTCTGGTGTCTTATAGTATGAGAAGCCTAAAGTATCCAAGAAATATCTGAAGCTGCAAGTCGAAGGCAGTCTTGTATATCTGCAGCAGAGTTCTGCTTTTGAGAACCAGGTATCTAAATTCATAAATCTCAGAGTTAGGAAATAGAAAACGCTTCTCTTCTGAGGTCAATAGTAAGTGATAGTAAGTGTGATTCTTTAACTTCTAGATTATGATACTCGATCAATTTATTTCTACCCATAGAAAAACAGTGTCATATAAAGTTCATGGATTTATTCAGAAATTCTCAACTAAGATTTTTTGGGTTGAGTAAGTTTTTAGCTGTGAGGGGCTGTTGTAAAATGTTTTGCAGTATTCCTGTCTTATCTTCAGGTAGCAATAAGCACCCCAAAGTGTGAGAAAAATGTTTCCAGACATTGTCAAATGTTGCTCAAAGTACAAAACTGCTCCTGGTTAAGAAACATTGATTAAGGTGTATACTTGAGGTAGATACTACAAGGCATCTCATTAGTGCAAATTACTGATTACTGTTATTGATGAGCTAGACCTCATGTGTGCTTTCGATCGCCTATACCATTGCTCTGTGATGCTGTCAGTATTCTGTGTCATGCAGTATGCGATGGGCTCAGTAGGACCAATTATTATAGCACCACCCCCGCATTTCCTTTGCCACCAAATTGGTTCTTTAGTCCAACATGTGTAGGTAGGATGCCACATGAACAGAGCAAACACTGCATACACCCTACAAGAGTGAGGCTGGCTGAGACTCCTGAACAAGAAAGGTAAACCAGTGCTTGAAAACTCTATCTTTCTGTGTCAAGATAAACAGCTGTTTCTTGAAAGATGAAAGAGGTCTGACGGGATCATCTTGCTACCAGGAAGGTGATTAGTCTGCTTGCATATTCAGGAACTTAACTTCTGTTTCTTGAAGGCTGGACATTTGAATACAATAGTAGCAGTATTAATAAGGATTCATGCCATTTGGCCTGTGCATTGCCTCCAGGTTCTTTCCAAGCCAGCCAATTCTTTCACTATGTCCCATGAAGTTGTGTATATTCTAGCTTCTGGGTACGCTATCTTTCACACAAAGTACATGACTAGTTGCACTATGCCAAGTTCCCATTCAGTAGGAATATTTGTCCTTATCATTGAAGTAAGAATGAGTTGTTTTTCTCCTCCATCAGTTGGTCATTGTGGGACCCCCAAAAAGAAGCCCGGAACAAAATGAGATCTCTTTAAGAAGTGCTTTATTTAAGCTGGTACCCAGCGGCGTCTCCAGTGCAATGCAGGCAAGGAGAGCGACAAGTGAGTGGACGGCTGGGTTTTTAAGCTTACAAACCACAAACTTAGGGTGGGGGTACATTTCAGTTGGGGGCTTCTATCAGCACACACACAGACTAAGAGGTGGGGGTCAAGTTTCAGTTAGGGGTCACTCTATCAGCAGATACAGACTAAGGGGTGGGGGTCTAGTTTCAGTTAGGGGTCACTCTATCAGCAGATACAGACTAAGGGGTGGGGGTCTAGTTTCAGTTAGGGG
>PVLD010030236.1:0-17093 GCA_004027595.1 Dinomys branickii
TTCTAATTTCAAAGAGGAAAAACAATAACAAAGTAACAACAACAAAGACAAAAACAAAACAACACAAAACCAAGAAAACAACACAGAATTTCAAAACAGGATTATAGGAAATTAACAATGGTTGTTATATTACATTTTTTTATCTTCAACGAAGTTGCTCAGATTCTGTAGTATTGCTCATGTTTTTTATTATTTTTTATTCTTTTTCATTGATCAATCTTGTATTCTTAGAAAACCATCTTTTGAATGATTTAAGAGATACTAGTAGTATAAATGAAATAAATTAGAATGTATGTTAAAATATTTTTGAA
The DNA here is from genome assembly GCA_004027595.1 of Dinomys branickii. Classification (NCBI taxonomy): domain Eukaryota; kingdom Metazoa; phylum Chordata; class Mammalia; order Rodentia; family Dinomyidae; genus Dinomys; species Dinomys branickii. Next base: position 312 of record PVLD010030236.1, read on the forward strand.
ACAATGTAATAGATTATTTGGTTAGAATTTATGGAAATAATTTTTATGTAATAGTGAGGATTAAAATCTGATTATGGATGTTTGAGTTAATATTAAAGATAAAATACATAGAAAATAGAAGCCATAAATGAAGCATATTCAAATAACACTTTTGGCCTTGAGAGCCCAAGGAAAGGTAGCTAGTAGATAGGTGGATACATACATACATGCATACATATTATATGTATACACATGTATATATACATGTGTGTGTGTAGGGAAAGTAAGTAGAAAGAGGAAGGAGGAGGAAGCAAAACAACTAGAGTAATGAAAGAGCAGCGGAGAACTAAGATTTTTTAAGTCTCAGCTTGATAACTGTGTATGGTTCTTTTGTTTTCTACATGGGTAAACTGGAGAACAGGCTCAAAATTTCACTTTGATATAATTTCTAGAAGACTTTCATTTAATCTGGCTTTATTTTCCGGAGCTTGCAGCGTCCAACTCCCTGGGTTGATTCAGTGACTGCTGCATGGGTAGGTGCTAAGATTTGTGATGCATTTACACCTTACAAGACTGCTGTGGTTATGGGAAGAGGCCATGCTATTGTATGTGGAAACACTATACTATGACAGATCTTTACATTGTTATGGATTGACTATGTAGTATGCACTATTTAGAACCTGTATATAGAGTAGAGTAGTGAAAAAATGTGGAAACTTTATATACTTTATATTCCAGTGAAGAATATATAAATTAATCTAGATTAATATGTAAAACATATGCAAAGTCATTAATAAATACAAAATGGGATTGAGGGCTATGCAGATACGCAGAACACACACACACAGGCATGTGTATGTGTACATGTGTGTGCACGGTTTCGTACTGAAAAGACTTCATGAAAAATTGCTCTAATAAATACTTACAAGAAGGGGGAATTCTCTGTATCAAATTATGATGATAAGTTAGCTGAGGTCGGAGATTCAGCTATTGAATTTAGTGTGTTAGAAGCCAGTGGTGACCTTGATAATCGCAAGTTTGATGGGACTGACTAAGGGAATTGATGTAAGCTTAGGCTTTTTTTTAATTTTAAAGAGAAGAAAAATAGAAATAAAGAAAATAGAGCTTCAAATGAGGCTAATAGGAGAGTAATAATAATTAATACATTGCTTATTGTTATCTTCATAGTAGTTTTTGTTGTTTGTTTTTGTTCTTGGTTTCGTTTTGTCTTAGACCAGTTTTATTCTTTATGATAGATCTATGAAAGGCCAGATTCTCCTTAACAGCACATAGTCCCCTTTTTCTTGTCCTTCCCTTTTCAGTAACATATTTTGCTTAAGGCTTTGTTTTTGTTTGTTGTGCAATGTATTTTTTACATGTCTGTATGATTTCTGGGTTTTATACATGTTTCATACATATTTCAATATTTTTATACATGTTTCTATGAGAAGAAAGGTTAGAAACTGAGAAAAATAGCTTCAAGCTACTTGAAAAGAGGAGTCCATATGTTTCCTGTGAGGATGAATGTATGCATGGTCAGATCCCAGGAGAAAGCAGAGTTTCAGTAATGGCTATTTATTCAACTTTGTTACACTTTGTAAGTGTGGTTTATTGGGACATTTCTCATAAACTTCCATTAGCAAGGTGCTCTAGCAAGCTCCTGTGTGAACAGTTTTTTTCCTATACATCTTCTAAAGATTGAGATCACCTTTAATTAGAATGAATGTATATACTGATTTGACCTCAGCTTGTGTCATGTTCTTTGTCCCAGATTAACAATCATAGTTCCTCATTTTACTATAACATGATTTGCCTTAGGAAAATGGGTTGTATGAAGAGCCTTTTATTTTGCTTCGAAGGCCCCAGTGGTATGCATCTTTACTGTTTGCATAAAAACGGTGTCTCAGAAAGGTTTAATCCTTTTGTTAAGGTCAAACTGCTACAGCTAGTAAGCAGTAGCCAGAGCTCAAACCAGTTGAACAACAACAAAGTTTCCAGAACATTTTTTCATAACCTCCTTACCATTAACTCACTACCCTAAATCATATTGTCTTTAACTGACCATCTACAACTGTGACTGAGGTTCAACATTCATTAGGGTTCTTATTGTCGTTGACTCCCCACACTCTTCAAGATATATCTGTGCATATATTCCTCTTGGTTTTCTAATATTTCTCTTTATAATCATGCTGTCTAATATAAATAAATGTCATCTGACCATTGACAAGCATGCAGTGGGCTTGACTGAGTCTTTCTAGGACCTTTGCTTCTATATATGCACCAAGATATTTGGTTTATATATAATAGGCATATGGCAATGGCATCCAGTAATTGAGCTATGCAGGGTGCTGATAATCAACCTATAGACTGTTGGTGCCCATTATGAGTGGCCATGCAAGCCTTTGGACATTTTGATGCCAATGCTGAGTTAATAATGGCTTAATAATTTGAGCACCCCTGATTGCATATGAATTAAAATATTACCTTCATTGCAAATTATATTCTAATATGCTCAAGCCTATCTGATTAGAAAACTCCTAGTAATAATAACTTATGTTTGAAAGAGCGATAGACATAAAACAGAGGAACAGGGTTCTAATATTGTGTCTGCCACTTTCCAATTCTGTGTTCTTTGTTTTTTTATTTAATCCTTTTTTAACTTTTATTAGTGCATGTTTGCAGTATATAATGAGCACATTCATTGTAGGGAGTTTGTACTTGTGCACAACACATTTCAGTTGCTTGGTTTTCTTATATAAAATAAGATTATGCAAAGCAGATTCATTCTATCTCATAATTACCATGACATATACTTAAAATAATGTACATACACTAAATATTAGAGAGTATAAGGAACTTAGTTGCAATCTGGTTATGCTGACATTTTAAAATTTTCAGTAAACTCTCTGTGCATTACTTTCTTCTTCTGTCTACATGAGAGACAAATTGTACCTAATACATAAATTGTTGTTTTATTTTTGTGCTGACTGATGTTCTTGATAGTACATTCAAATAACTGGCATAATGTAGCTAATAAAACAATATATTTACACTCAAATATTATCCCTGAGATGTGCAAGTGGAAGTTTGTCTTTCTGGTAGCATTACTGATTGATTATTGCATAAGCTATTTAAAATAGAGATTGTGACCATGACTTTCAGAAAGCCATGGTTAATTCGTTTTCCTTTTTTATGAAGACCATAGGGTTTTCTGATTCTTCTTGTATAACTGCTTGTTTAAAAAAGCAAAATCTTGCCATAGATACATAGAAACCACTCTGAGAGGTTAACTCTAAAACTTGTAAGTCAAAGAACACCAGTTGGTTCTTTTCGTTGTTAGTGTTCATTTTGTATTTTTCTCGTGGGATATTTTCTTTCTCCCTGTTTTCCCCCCCATTATATCATATTCAAAGCAGGAGCACCTCAAGTATTCCCATATGTCTTGATGGTTGTAAATATACATTTACTTTAAATGTACCATTTTTCTCTTCTAAAATGCTGAGAGTGTTTTCTAATGCAGTTACCTGTTAAGGGAATTCATTAAGAATTGGAAAGAATGGGTGTCAGTAAACTGCTAAAGAAAGATGGAATCCAACAGGTGACAAACTGAGGAAATAGAAATTTTGGAGCTGTGTCTGAAATCTTACTAGAAGTCGTTTATGGTTGCTTAATTTTCATGGATTTTTCCATTCAATGAGCAAGAACCTTCCATGTTTGTCTCCATCTTTGGAAAGATTTCAGTCCTGTGTATGTGAAACTGAATTTCAAGACAATCCTAAATTTTCATTTGCTACTCCTGAAGGGAGACCCTGGGAGCATGTATGCGCACAACAACACAATGTCTGTATTTTGAATTTTCAAACAGAATTTAAGATACTAAAATGAGTTTCTCACATTCAGAGGTTTGTCATTGGTGAGACAAAATTTGGTTTTTATCTTCTACATACTATGGAGTAATAAAAACATATTTTGCAGCTAGGCTGTAGATATTTTACAAAAAATAAAATGAGAATATTGCATTGTAGTGTTTTCTCTTCAATTATTCTAAATATTAATTAGTGTTTTGGATATTGCATGATTTGCTTGGGAAACAATGTAGGCTATTACATATTTCTCTGACCATTGCTACATTAGCTATATGTATATTCATATCTTCCTTTCTTTTCAAAGGAAAACAAAAACATCTGTATTGTATAATTATAATCATCACTGGCCACATAGGATTTTTAATCTTAATTGAAATGAAATCATCAAATGAAATTCATTTCTTCTGTCATAGTGTCTGCCTTTCAGGTGTTTAGTGCCCAAATGCACAGGGTGTTGGTAATTGGCCTAAAAGCTCTCAGTGTCTGTTGTGGGTGGCCAGGCGATCATTTTGCTTCCTTGGTGTCCATGCTGTTGGCCACCATATTGGACAACAAAGACACTGAACATGCCCATCCTTGCATACATTTTCTGCAGCATGTGCGCAACTCCCTTACACTCCCTCCCACATATACTGAATATTGTGCCTTGGAGACCTAAAAGTTTTGAAGAATAGTCTGGTGGAGAATAACCTTCCATCTCAAACTCAAGTGAAATAATTTTTAAAGTTGCTAATAATCACAGACCTACTGCTTACTATATGTTAATAGCATTAGAGCTTTCTTTCTCTGTGATTGGTTTAGGATATAGAACATATATTTTTGCGCTGGGGATATAGCTCAGTGGAATAAGCGCTTGCCTAGCAAACGCAGGGTCCTGAGTTCGATCCCCAGTACCGCAAAAAGAAAAAAAAAAGAACATATATTTTTATAGACATGCTAACAATTATAGTAATGTATAGTATTACTATAGTAATATATCATAACTAATTATAGTAATGTATAAATATTTGAGATGTTTTTTCCATAGTAATGTATAGTTCTGAATATTGTTTTAAAATTTATACTTCTGGAGAGATATTTAACTAAATTTTATAATACAGGATGTTAGTTTTTCTTAATTTAAATAATTTTGATTTTGATGTTCAAAAGTTAATTCTGATAAAGAGTAATGTACAAAGGAGCTTATAAAGTGCATTGAAAATGAATCTAATTTTCTTTGAAAATGGGACTCTGATTATATGGGAAAGAAAACTTAGCGTACAGTCTTGCATTTAAATATGTACATTTTTCAGCTAAATTATGCATGCTGGTGTACTTTTTCTACTGTTCACATTGCTGAAGCATCAAATTGGATTTTAACATTGAATGTACTTACGATTTTAGGAGAAAATTCGGTGGGTTTTTTTTGCTTTTGTTTTTCTGTCTGTTTGAGACAGGGTCTCACTATGCAGTCCAGGCTGGCCTTGAGCTCACTTTGTAGCCCAGGCTGGTCTCGAACTCACAACAATCCTCCTGCCTCAGCCTCCCTAGTGCTGGGATTACAGGCGCGCACCACCATGCCCCGCTAGTGGTACATCTTTAAAAGATGTATTCTATCGAAATTATATGACATTTTATATTTCATTGTTATAATTTTCTTTTTTCCTTGTTTTTAGCACTATTATATTGAAATCTGCCCCAAACTATTATTTGAAATAAGTTAGAAACTTAAACCTTATCTTTTAAATATAGCAATCCAGGAGGGAGTAACCTTGTGCTTATATTGCCATTTTTGATGGTGTTAGCGGCATGACTGAGGAAAAAATTGTTTAGATATACTTTGATAAAATGACATTGTGAAATATCTTAAGGCTGGAAAGGGCCAGCAGAAGTTATAATTGTTATGTACTTTCACAATACTGTATTGAGATACTCACCTTTGTTATCATGCTGCAGGCCATAGAGCGAGAGAAAGCCGAGAAGTTCAGAAAACTGCAAGATGCCCGCAGATCAGCTCAGGCCCTGGTGGAACAGATGGTGAATGGTAATTACACAGAGTTGATTTAGATAATCTTCTTAGGGATTTGATAAACACATAGGTTCATATTTATCTGCTGAATTATATCAGACAAGCACTTCTTGAATTCAAATCTAAATTAAAGACAGTTTGTATGTTGTTTTTACTATTTTTTCTTAACACTAAGCAAATTATTAGGGGAAATGTAACTTTGGATCCATTGGTAAAAAATGGAATGTGGTAGAATATTTTATTAGTCGGTTGCAGAGAAATTAGAATTAAGGCAAATTTTGCTAATATTTATCCAAATAAGTTATGAAAACAAAGTCTGCATAACTAATTGGTAATGAAAGCAATCATAACTCATGTAAAAGTAATTATAATTTGGTTATAAATATTTTTTTAAATACATCATCCCAAAGAGAATGAAGTTGTACAGAAGGCTCCCAAGTATTACCTGTTTCCCAAAAGTATATTTCCTGCCGCTGTTCCAATGATTTTTATGTCTTTTTCCAATTAAAAACAAAAGATCTGTCTGGGACAAGCTTTATTTTTTAACTACCCTTTTCCTTTCAGTGAGATAAAAGCACAAAGCTAGCATAATATTTTTCCTTTTACAAGAGTGAATTCAAATTAATCTTTGCTAACATTGAGTGCCTCAAAAAGCCATCAGTACAACGTATTATTGATAGGAAATGTGAACAAATTTTTTCATATTTTCATTCCTCTATTACCACATTCAGTTCAAAGTAAAAGCAACTTTATGAAATCAAAAATAGTGTCATTTTGAAACAAGGATTTTTTTTCATTTTGTAAAATCTGTCTACAAAAATATCGTAAGCAAGCATAACAAATGTATCACGGTATATGTCAGCTTTTTCTGAAATCTGCCTGTATTCTGCTATATAAATTTTATGTATCAATTATTTTTGTCCTTAGTTGCTATGTTGGCATTAAAATATTTAATGATCTTCATAGGAAATTGATTGATTTTCTTCTAATGAACCTGTGGCTGTTTTTAGTTAAATATCAAAATAGAAAAATGTGTCAGCTGAGAAGTAGGTGAAAAGTTAATGAATCTATAGGCATTGAAAAATATTCATAGGTTGTTGTTTAGATTATGTTGCTTGGTAATTTTAATTAGTAAGTTTAAAAGTAAGTACATGTTGAATAAATTTATGCAATCTAACGATATTCTCTTATAGTTGTTATACAATATGTTCATAGGAATTATATGATCACTTTTTCATTTTACTTCTTCAATGTTTTTATTGGTACATGTTTATATCACATAATGATTACATTAATTGTATGGTGTTGGTACATGTACATAACATGCCTTAATTCTCTTTCATCTCCTTTTTCATTTTAATAAACTAGTGTAAAATCCAAATTTTAAATGGTCTCATTTTATAATTAAATATCCAGGGTACTTCACCTCAGATCATCTGACAGCAGCGCACAATGAATTATTTAAAAAGCACTTAAACTGGGCGTGGTAACACATGCCTATAATCCTAGTACTTGGGAAGTTGAAACAGGAGGATCTTTGTGAGTTCGAGGCTAGCCTGGACTACATAATGAGACACTGTCTCCATAGATAGCTAGGTAGATAGACAGAAAACAAGGAAGCAAATAACCATTTAAAGATTTAGAAATGAAGGAAATTTACTTCCTATTTTTGGAATATGACCCAGATCTTGATGGTTATAAGTTTGGAGGCATGCAGAAAAATCAGGACATATGGAAGGTTCTTAATGAATACTAATTATAATATAAATAATTATATATATTATAAATTATAAATAATATTCTCATTCACAAATAAAATTGAGACAGTAATTGAGATAAAACATTGGTAATTTTAGTTAGCAGCAACAATGCCTGTGAAGAAAGGTCATAACCAGAGAGCAAAGGGCAATGGGGTCTGTGAATGTACTTTGAGGCATTCAATTTGATTGCCTGTGTATCAAATTTCAGTTATTCATTTGTAGTGCCATTGAGGGTATGGATAACTGCACATGCACAGGTTCAACTTTGGGCCATACCCACGATAACTGTTTAGAAGGATCACAGATTTGATGTCTCATTAAATGATAAATTAACATAATTACTAAAAAAACAGTCCAAATATTCTAACATGTTTTTTTCTGTTTCAAACAACAAATTACATAGTTTTACCTTATGTGATTGTGCAAATTGTGAATTAAATCATACACATGATTAGTGCTTGAAGTATATGAGCTGCCATACTTCTGAGGGATTTCTAACTCCGATTTTTACTAGCTCTTCTCATAAATAGTTAAGGAACAACAGTTTACTGGTGTGAGTGAGCTGGAAAAGAAATTAATTTTCTTTAAATTACAGTTTCCAAAAAAAGTGTAGAACTCTAGAATCTTCTTTCTCATATTTGGGATACAGAGTTTTAATAGAAACTACCATGAAAGGTACATTACTTTTTAAAATTTAGAAGCATTTTGGGAATCTTCCACTTGCTTTCAGAATAAAACCCCAAGTCATGAAAACAAATTCTCCACAGTTTACATTTTATTTTAATTTTGCCTTTAAAATTATCCATCAGAATTATTTGCAAATCAACTTTATTTATTTTAAATATCTAGGGAAAAATTAAACACATATAAAGAATATAGAAAGTGAAACATCTTGACCCAGGTGATATTTTATTTTAAAAAATATTAAGACAGGTTCCGGGAAATATGTTGTAAACCTGCAACATTTACCATAGTTCAAATGCAGAACTCACAATCATTTGATGGTTTATAGTACTCATAAATATCAGTCCTATGTCCTGAAATAATTGTTTCCTATAAAATCTGTAGAGTTTGCCTGGGACATGTAGATGTTATGATCTATTTGAATTTAGTTTTCCTTTGACTCCCCTTTATCAAATGTAAACATGGTATGCAAATTTTAAAAACAATATTGACTATATGTCAAATTTTATAATGATGCTTTATATTTGGAGAATATGCACACAGGAAGAGATTTTTAGTAATTTATTTAAAATGTTTTTAACCAAAAGGTGGAGTTGTGTAAATTACATCCACAGCTTTAAGGTCTACACAAATATCTTCCTCAGCAGTGTCCTTTCTCTTCTGCTCAGAGTATAACTGATCTTAAGCGATCGTGGAGTAAAAGGATACTAACCAAGAAAATGCTAACGGAACGTCATCTCACTGGCAATTAGGCTTCGAATTTTGTCATAAATTTAATTGATTTTATCGCTTTATTAAATACATTTTTGTTTGCACTAATGTTAAAATTAATTTAGTGTTCGTGTGTCATCAATACTTGGTTCAATGTTCGGGAGTAGTTTGACAGAGTATTCAAGAAATTTTCGCACATATGTAATCTTCGTGAATTCTGCCATCAACATATACCATTTGATTATACCGTCATACCATTAGATTTACCCGAAGAGAAGGTACGTAGGAGATTTGCTTGATTCCAGTGATCCGTGTATATGTCCTTGTGGCTGTGTTACACCGAGATAATATAATAATGCCACATGGTTTCTCTCATCTGAGAAAACCAAAAATAAAAATAGAGAGCAAAATAAAAGATAGGTAATAGGAAGTAGTGAGATAGATTTCGTTGAAATAGCAAATGGATGAAGAGAGGGTGTGAGGGGGAGAGAGAAGAGCGGGAAAAGAAATGAGGACAGGAACTGTGAAGTGTCGCGCCGCTGTACCAGCTCCCCACCCGGTGTGTAAGGGACGGGTATGTGGTACAAGCACGTACCGATGAGACAGAAAAACTGAAAACATGGAATGTATCCTATTTCAAGGTTTAATTTTATATTTCTTTAGTTAAATACAGAGATGTCATAAACTGAAAAAATGCTAGTGATTATACAGGATGAATAAGCTTGCTCCACTGTGGTAATATAGACAACGCAATACTGAAACTCTTACATCTTATACTGAATAATTTTTAAACTGCTTATTTCAAGACATAAATTTTCAGTTTGTAGGGTTGTGGGATTTCAAGACAATACAGGTTCAAAATCTCATGCTCATGTCTACTTTGTTCTTACAGCTTTAGGATTAAGTATTATTTTCAATTATTTCATAAAATAGCATTACTTATTTATTTTACTTTTTGTGTATTTCTTTGGTTTTTGAGACAGGGTCTCACTATGTACTTTAGATGAGCCTTAAACTCATTATGCAGCCCAGCCTGTCCTCAAACTCATGACCCTTCCCCTGCCTCGGCCTCCCAAGTGTTGGGGTTAAAGGTGTGTGCTGCCATAAAATATTCTTATATGAAATCATAAATCCTCCTTGTCAGTCAAGAGTAACAAAAAGAAAACCCAGCTTGGACAAATTATTTACCTATTAAAATAGAAGTTATTCAAAATTATTACATCAAAACATTCATTTCATAAAGAGGCATATCTCAGTTTCCCATTCCTGAACGTATAAAATGTTTTCACCAGTTTCTAGAAGAGATAGTCTAATATAATTATGTAATAAATTTAGTTGTATTTTCTATATTAAATTATGCTACACTTTTGATTTCTAAATGTGGTTTTCTATGTGTTAATTAAGAGTACCAAGGCAATCACAGTCAGGAAATGTTTAAGTAAAAGTTGTAATTATTAGTGTATTTTACTAAAAGAGCATCTCCACATTGCCACCCCGAGTGCTTGTTTACAGCATTTACAGTGATACTGAATAGTAAGCATGCTAAGGACTGTAATGAAATAGCACAGTATGATAAGGCAGACAAGGGGTCCCTGTAAGTATAATATATACTGAGTGCACTTTTTAATATTTTGGTTCATAGTCACTAAGTACTTTCACAGGAACTGATGTTGAGTTTGGATCACTAAAGTTTGCCCGATGGGCGAAATCCTGGATTATGGTCAGTTTGGCTCATTTTAAAGTCAAATCTCCCATGATGTTTTCTTCCCATTGCTATGAACTTTATGTAGCAAAAACTCCTTTAATCATATTTTTTAAAATTAGGTTGAATTTTGGAAATTGGTCTATATATGAGTGAGTCATGGAAACAGTACTTTGTGATAGTCCAGCGCCTCAAATGTAAAAGAATAGCTTTCAAAAACCACACACATTTCCCCTCCTCTTATTTCTTCTTTAGTGAGGGCAGTTTGTGTTTTCTCTTTCCACATGGTATCTTCAGTAATTCTCTACACAGAATACTTTTGGGAGAACCAGGAATCGAACTCAGCTCTTGCCCTTGCCATGCATGCCCTGTGCCGCTGGGCGATATCCCGAGCCCTCTACACAGAATTTACCACCGATGTTAATTGACAGACATATTTTCTTTAGCTAAAAGTAATTTCCAAAAGGAAAAATGCCTCCATTTTATGTTTGTGTGTATGTGTGTATGTGTGTGTGGTGTGTGAAAGAGATCATATTGGCCAATGTGGGAAATCAGTGGAAACGATAGATATCATTTTGAAAAAACAAATAGTATCACCCTGACTATTTTTCTGTTAGAATTCCACATTTAGAAATAGAAAGAATGGGCCGGGGTATACCTCAGTGGCACAAGCACCTGCCAGGAAAGTAAAATGTCCTGAGTTCAGTTTCCTGTAGCAAAAACAGAAAGAATGAAAACTGTGATATATTAATAAACATATATAAACATAGATGTTATATATAAATATATATAGTGTGCATATGTGTTTATTAATGTATTAATTTTTAAAGTGCTCTTTTAAAAGCCCTAGCAATTACATAAAGATCAGTGTGGTGATAGAGCCCTCTAGAATTTAACCTTAGGTTTTATGAATTATGAATAAACACTTGGCACATTTTAGGCTACTATATTGAATGCCAGATGGACTTGTACTGACCCTCACCTAAAGTACAACAAAAATAAGTGTCTCTCTATTGGCAGCCTTATGTTTTATTCCAAATACTTTTAATTCAAGAGCACTGAACACACTCACTTTTACATTATTCTACCCTGGCTTCATGGCTAATGATGAATATACTTGATTAGGAATACTTCACTTTAAGTGGCTTTTCTCAAGTGCTTGCATGAAAGGTGGTGCACAATTAAAATTATTCTAATGGTCTGTTATGCACTGTACACAAGTAAAAAATTAATGGATGCACTTCAAGGAACGATCCATTTCCTCTGGGCACAATGCATTCATTTCCAGGCTATTTCAGGGGTTGTTTAGAATATGAAATGTGAATGGACTGCGATCCATTATCCTTATGATTTGAATGCACTGCAACAAGATGGTTTCCATAAGTATTGTTCAGAATGCCTGGGAAGGCAGTGTTTGTATTCTTAAACAGCTGACAAAAAATGAGAAAAACAGATGTGCCAATGACTGATATTTAGCAGATATTTATATTTATAGCAAAGTTTTTTTTTGTGTGTGTGTGTGGTACTGGGGATTGAACTCAGGACCTTGTGCTTGCCAGGCAGGCACTTATTCCACTGAGCTATATCCCCAACCCCGATATTTATATTTATAAACTGTCATAAATAGTAACATTTTCAGTTGAGTTAAGCAGTATAATTCTATGAAACACTTATACATAAAGCAATTACATACAATACAAATTTTTTCATATGGAAACATTTGGTTGGAAAGCAGATACTTTACTTTTTATAGAAAAATTTTAGGGACACTCCTTTAAATATTACGAGTAGAACTCACAGATATATGATCAATTAATTTATGAAGTTAATTTATGAAGGTAAATCAATGACATTTTAAGATTTAAATTAAGAGAGATACATTAATTAATATGATATGTGACAGTGCTTCTGAGCCCCTAAGTATTTTAAAGCAAACTTGAAACAAGAGAGATTGTATGTTTGTTTGTGTATGACATTTTTGTTTTGTATGTATTGCTTCCCTAACATCTATCTTTATAGTGAGTAAGCTATTGATTTGGTGTTGAGTGAGCCCACCAGTGCAGGGAAGTTAGTCTGTTGCTACACTAAGCTGATGCTGCCAGTGGTGGCATATGTCCTTGAGGGGTTTGTAGTTTAGGGCAGTTTATACACAAACTTAGCAGCAACTCCATTACACATGAATTAATTCGTGACATATAAATCATTCATAAGACTTCTGATTTCCTGTGGTCAACTTTGTGCCTTTGCTAGAGGCATCTAGAAATTTTTGTTTTAAATTTTTCGTATGGTTGTCCTTAATTTTAAATTATTATAAATACATGACTGAACATTCCAAAATTCTCTAGTAAATTCTGATAATCATATCACCGGTTATTGATATAACTTTCTTGAACACATTCACATATGGTGTACTTTTAAAATCTCATATTAGTTCTGTTATATAAATTTCAAACTCATTTTAAAAACATTACTGATTAATTTTTCATAAATGACCTCTTTCATTATAAAGACTCCCTCACATCCTAATTTCAACACTTGAGAAATTTGGTCTGTTGTTTTCTACCTGTTCTTTTTTATATTCTGTATAATAAACATTCTCTAATATTTACTGGTTGCCTCATATATATAAGATTTTACCTAAGTACTTCAAATATGTTAACTCAGAGCCTTCATAAAATTGATTCTATTTTTATCCACATTTCATGCATGAGATCAATGAAACCCAATAAGATTATGTGAATGAACCCGCTTCCTTAATCTACTAAGGCACACTCAAGTTGAACTCTAGCTCTAACTGTCAATTTGTATGCCTAAAAATTCCCTATCTTATTGTGAAAATGTTTCTTTTACCCTTTACTCTATTTTCCCATATTCCATCATAAAGAACAATATGCACATAACTATGTTTACAGTGTTTAAATTTGTGTGAAGTTAATGTTTGTCCTTTATTATAATTCTACTTATGGTGGTATTTAGCATCTATAAAGATTTTGACACAACTTACGATTTTGTCTAATGATCCACAGAACTCACTTAAACCTGTCCCTTGAATTTTAATAATGTGCAGAACCTATTTTTGCTTCATTATAGTTTACTTTGTTTGCACAATTAACATACATTATTTCTTTTGAAAATTTATGGAGTTAGTTCCCCAACTTCTAGGAGTTTTCACAAGATGACCCTTTATCGGGAGCAGAGAGATTTCTTTGTGTGTTCTCGTACTATGTAGATGTTTGGTTTTTATTGACTGTCCCCACATTGTGGAATTCCTTCTTATAAATGTGGCTTCAACATATGCTAAAAATATTTTTTAAAACATCTGATAATTTGGATCCATGGTATATTTTTGAAATATCACATGACATAATTTTAAAAATTCACCTGTGCATTTTAAAATCATGACTTTTATTTCCCAGGAATAATTTTAAAACTTTATCAAAATACCCTTCCCAACTTGAATATCTCAATGACTGAAATTTTAGATTCTTCTGATTATTTGGGCCAAACATCTTCATCTTACAGCCAATAGTACTTATAATATCCTCTACAACATATTTTGGTATAAAACTAAAGTATGAGCAGCGCATCATGTGGTACATCCAAATGCCTCAATGAGATCAATTATTCTCATCAGTATTAGGGAACATTAGATAACTTACTTCCTGTCAGTCAAAGGCCTTTTTATAGCAGGATATATTATTTCTTACACTTTTGCCGTTACATATTTTTTAAAAATGTATTGGCCAAAAGAGAGAAGATTTTAGTCAATATAATTTGGACATTTTTCCACTCTGATGTCATCCTGGGTAGTGTAATACTTTGAAATTACTAAAATATTTGTGATTGAAAGGAATTGAACAACCTGGGTTGGCAGCATAGTATGATTACAATAAATTGAAAATCATAATATCTGAACATAACCAAGCAAAATAATATAAAATAGTTGTTGGGGTTAAACTCACATGTTTTAGTCTTTAAAACAGATACAGTGTGTGTCATATGAATGTTAGACCTTAGATTTGCTAGAGATATCCTTCAAACTCTTCAGGAACTTGGCTCCCTTCTAATTCAATTTTATTCCAGAAAGTTAGTAAGATGAACATTCATATAAGGAGATTTTCTTCAATAATTTGGTTTCCTAATAAATCCATGTACCCCTTACATATTTTAATCTAGAGGAAGAATTTTTTAGGGAGCTTATGCTCCCTTAGAGATCCCGATCCCTGCATGTATATACGAAATTTTCAAGTGGTTCACATTTTTAAAAGTTTATAACTTCAAGACTATTTTAAATGCATAGTATCATATTTAACTCCATTTTCTTTTTTATAAGTTGCAATTTATTAGAAAATTTCTATATAAATTTATATGTCTAAGTGTAAACGCCATTTCACAACACGAACAAGGATTGACTATTGTTGCTCTACTTTCATACCGTGTGTGGAGGAAAATATATACTTGAATTGGCTTCGGTATATGTCAAATTATGATAAAAATTTAAATACCATGAGACATCATCTACAAAATGATGCAGTACATTCCCTGGCACATAATACTACTCCAGAATAATAGTGTATTTCCATTGTGTTGTTGACATAGTATACTTTATTTGCTGTAGGTGATCTTTAAAGTTTCACATGTACTTCCATATTCGTAAGTGAAAACATTTTCAGAGTAGAAAGATTTACGGTTCTGAGTGTTTGCTTCACTTCTCTGGCTTATTGGGCAATCTTACGCTGGACAACTATAGTAAATATAAAGAATAATTGATCTTGAATAAATCCTTTGATAAAAATGCGAATGCTATATCCACTCATTGCCCTATTTGTTTTCAAAAGTAAAATACAAGCTATTTTTAGAAAATAAATTTTATAATATATAACATATTTAATGCTTACTTAGAAATACTTAAAAATATTTTACAGTTATCAGCCTCTCCCCACTCCTATCACAGATTTAACCACTTTATTTTTATTTAAATATATTCTACTCTTCCACATCTTAGGTGTCCTTCATTTGTTATTTTTATGACATCCATATTCAATCCTAAGATGCAACACCAATATTCCATTCAATCATGAGAAAACACTTCATACTTTTAGAACTTTATCAGTGAATAAATGATTTTGTTTGAAGTCATTCATATGCTGAATACTTTTATAATAAAAATACAATGGTTTTTCAGATCACTTCTTTCAGTCTGTGGCTTCAGGGAATATATTTAACTTTTTTTTTCTTTCTAGAGGGTGTTAATGCTGACAGTGTGAGACAAGCCTCAGAACAACTGAACAGCCGGTGGATAGAGTTCTGCCAGTTGCTGAGTGAGAGACTGAACTGGTTAGAGTACCAGAACCATATCCTCTCTTTCTATAATCAGCTGCAACAATTGGAACAGATGACAACCACTGCTGAAAACTGGTTGAAAACCCAACCTGCCTCCACTTCAGAGCCAACAGCAATTAAAAGCCAGTTAAAAATCTGTAAGGTAAGAATCTTTCCTCCTTCAGTTTGGACCATGATTACTAGACCATACTTGGTGACTACCAACAGAACCACCACAAAATGTTCGGTAATGAAATTCTCACTGCCTAGAGATTTAACTGAACACAAAAAGAACAAAATATCAATAAAGAAAATCAGTTCAAATAAGTAATATACAGATGCTGAAATCCTATAGATTTTTCAAGAAATTATTCATGGCTAATTTAACTTGTCAGTTTACTAATGCATGAGGCATTTAAGGAGGGTTAAAGCCACATCAAGCCTATAAAAGTGGCCTATAATTTAGACATTTTCCTTGTTAATAACAAAGTCCAGTCATATGCTAAAAAATTGGAATCCGTACAATCCATAGCTGGCCATACAATTGAACACCACGTGGACATGCTATACAATTGGGTACCTAAGGAAAATCAGTAACATAAATGGCCCACTCAAATCGGGCAAATTTGAATAAAGTTTCATTGCAAAGAGATATTATACGACTACGATTTGAGTATTTAAGCACGTCAGGGGTTGCACAGTAACTCCACATCAGAGCCTATTTTTTTTTTTTTTTTTTTTTTTTTTTTG
>PVLD010030237.1:0-17092 GCA_004027595.1 Dinomys branickii
AAAAAAAAAAAAAAAAAAAAAAGAGCTTAAAGCAGAAATAAGCCACATACTTGCCAATGAACTCTCAGACAAAAAACAAACTGAAAACAGTAATGGAAGAAATGTTCCATACACATAGAGAAGAAATAGATAAAAGATTAGAAGAAAATAGAAAACAAATGGAAACGTTACAAGAGCAATTTAGGAATGAATTACCAAGAATGAAACAGGTCCAAAGACAATGCCAGGATTTGAAAACTTGCACTGAAAGCCTGCAAAACAGTTTAAATGAAACTGAAGACAGAATTTCAGACCTTGAAGAGAGCATGGCAGCTTATGAGTGAGAAAGGAAGAATCTCATAAAATGATCAAAGACACAAGAAAAATCAATCCAACAGCTCCAAGATGAGGCAAAACATAATAATATTCGAATAATAGCAGTGAGTGAAACAGCAGGAGACCACACAAACGATATAAAAAGAATATTTGCTGAAATAATAGCAGAAAATTTCCCAAACAAGGTAAAAGATACTGAAGTTCAGTTAATCGAGGCATATAGAACCCCAATGATCCATAACCCAAAGAAAAACACACAAAGACATATAATAGTCAAGATCCCAGATATCCAGCAAAAGAACACAATATTAAAAGCTGCTAGAGAAATGAAACAGATCACCTATAAAGGAAAGTCCATCAGAATCACAGAAGACTTCTCAACGGAAACCATGAAATCAAGAAGAGCTTTGAGCGAGGTATTACAGATTCTGAGAGAAAACAACTTCCAACCCAGACTGATGTATCCTGCAAAGCTATCCCTCAAATTCAATGGAGAAATAAAATATTTCCACAACAAAGAACAACTGAAGGACTTCATGAGTGCCAAACCAGCATTGCAAACAGCACTGAAAGATATTCTAGACAGAGAAAAAAGAGACCACAATTCCAAGAACAACAATAGAAATAACTCCTTAAACAGAACAACCAAGTAAACAGCGAAAGAAAGAAAAAAACAACTAAATAACATGACTAGAATAAGCCAACATATGACCATGATAACCACTAATGTAAATAGCCTCAATTCAAAAGTCAAAAGGAAAAGATTGGAAGAGTGGATTAAGGAACACAGTCCAACGATATGCTGTATACAGGAAACACATTTTACTGAAAACAAAATCCACAGGTGGAAAGTTAAAGGTTGGAAAAAAATTCTCCATGCAACAGGTCCCCAGAAAAAAGCAGGGGTAGCTATTATGTTTGCAAACAATGTAAACTTCAAACCAAAAACAATCAAAAGAGATAAAGAAGGCCATTACATACTACTCAGGGGAAAGCTCCAAGAGGAAGAGGTAACAATCCTAAACATTTATGCACAAAACCATGGAGCACCTAACTTTACAAGTCAAATCTTCACAGACGTAAAAAATCAAATAATTAATAACACTATTGTAATAGGGGACCTAAACACCCCTCTGACGCAAAGAGACAGGTCAACTGGACAGAAACACAGCAAAGAAATAACAGACCTGAACCAAAAGTGTGAACAAATGGACTCAGTAGATGTATACAGAGTGTTCCACCCCACAACATCAGAATACACATTTTTCCCAGCTGCACATGGGTCTTTCTCCAAAATACACCACATTCTAGCCCGTAGAGTATATCTGCCTAAAGGCAAAAGAACTGAAGTTATCCCATGCATATTATCGGATCACAGTGCAATGAAATTGGAAATTAATGACAAAGAGAACTCCAAAAACCACATAAACACTTGGAAATTAGACAACAACCTCCTGAATAACCAATGGGTCACACAAGAAGTCAAAGAAGAAATTAATAAATACCTACAAATAAATGAAAACGCAAACACAACCTACCGGAATGTGTGGAATGCAATGAAAGCAGTCCTCAGAGGGAAATTTATAGCAATGAACTCATATACAAAAAAATAGAAAGAGAGCAAATAAATAACCTAATGATACAACTGGAACTCTTAGAAAAAGAGCAACAAGCCAAACCAAGAGCCCAAAGAAGAGAGGAGATTATAAAACTCAGGGCAGAAATTAATGCAATTGAGATGAAGAAAACTCTACAAAAAATTAGTGAATCAAAGAGTTGGTTCTTCGAAAGAATAAGTAAAATTGATAAACCCCTAGCCAACCTTATCAAAAAAAGAAGGGAAAGATCTCAAATTCATGCAATAAGGAATGAAAAGGATGAAGTCACTACAGATCCCACAGAAATCCAAAAGATCATTAATACCTACTTTGAAAATCTGTATTCCCATACGATAGAAAATACAGAAGAAATGGACAGATTCCTAGAAAGGTACAAATTGCCAAAATTGAATCAGGAAGACATAAAAATCCTGAACAACCCAATATCAATTAATGAGACTGAAAACATCATTAAAAACTTACCAACAAAGAAAAGCCCAGGCCCTGATGGATTCACAGCAGAATTCTATAAAACATTCAGAGAAGATCTAATGCCAACACTCCTCAAACTCTTCAATGAAATCGAAAAGGAAGCAACTCTCCCCAACACATTTCTGGAGGCAAGTACTATACTGATACCAAAACCAGAGAGAGACCCAACCAAGAAAGAGAGCTACAGGCCAATCTCGCTAATGAACATAGATGCAAAGATACTCAGGAAAATACTGGCAAATAGATGACAGCGAATCATAAGGAAAATTATACACCACGACCAGGTAGGATTCATTCCAGGAATGCAGGAATGGTTCAATATTCCCAAATCAATTAATGTAATGCACTATATTAATACAGTCAAAGACAAAAACCACATGATCATCTCAGTAGATCCAGAGAAGGCTTTCGATAAAGTCCAACACGCATTCATGTTAAAAAACCTTAGAAAAAATAGGAATAGATGGCCTCTACCTCAATCTGATCAAAGCCATCTATAATAAACCAATAGCCAACATCATACTAAATGGACATAAACTGAAAATTTTCACTTTAAAGTCAGGAACAAGACAAGGATGTCCACTGTCACCACTCCTATTCAACATAGTTCTGGAAGAACTAGCCAGAGCAATCAGACAAGAGAGAAAAATAAAAGGCATAAGGATAGGAAAGGAAGACATCAAACTATCAGTATTTGCAGATGACATGATACTATACATGGAGGACCCCAAAAACTCCACACGAAAACTCCTGGAATTAATTGACAAATTCGACAGCGTAGCCAGATACAAAGTCAACACCCAAAAATCAATGGCATTCCTATACACGAACAAGAAACAGACTGAGAGAGAAATTTAGGAATCCATACTCTTTACAATAGCAACCAAGAAATTGAAATACTTAGGAATCAATCTAACAAAGAATGTGAAAGATTTATTCAGTGAAAACTACAGTACTCTGAAAAAGGAGATCAAAGAGGATTTCAATAAATGGAAAAACATACTCTGCTCATGGTTAGGAAGAACTAACATTGTAAAAATGGCCATACTACCAAAACTGTTGTACAGATTCAATGCAATTCACATTAAACTACTGTGAGCGTACCTCACAGATCTAGAGAAAATATGCCTCAAATTCATCTGGAACCAGAAGAGACCCAGAATAGCAAAAGCAATCCTGGGCAATAAGGACAAGTCAGGTGGAATCACAATCCAAAGACAAGTCAGGTAGAATCACAATCCCTGACCTGAAATTATACTACAAAGCTACTGTAATAAAATCACCCTGGTACTGGCTGCAAAACAGACCTGAGGATCAATGGAACAGACTGGAAGATGCAACCATAATGAAAAACCCACTCAGCTACCTAATATTTGACAAAGGGGTCAACCAAACCCACTGGAAAAAAGAAGGTCTGTTTAATAAATGGTGCTGCAAAAACTGGCTTGCCTCTTGCCGAAAACTGAAAATAGACCCCAGTCTATCCCCATGCACCAAACTCAAGTCAAAATGGATCATAGACCTGAACATTAAAACAGAAACTCTAAATCTATTGGAAGAGAAAGTAGGTAAAAATCTTGAAGACATAGGAGTAGGCAGAGAATTCATGAACAAAAATGCAACTGCAAGGGAAACACTTCAAAGAATCAATAATTGGGACCTCATCCTACTGAAAAGTTTTTGTACATCTAAAGAAGTCACCAGCAAAGTAAAAAGAAAATCCACAAATTGGGAAAAAGTCCTAGCTGGCTGTCCCTCAGACAAAGGACTGCTATCTAGAACATACAAAGAATTAAAAAACATGTACCTGTCCAAATTCAAAGACCCAATCCAGAAATGGGCACCTGAGATGAATACACAATTCTCAGACAAAGAAATACAAATGGCAAATAAATACATGAGAAAATGTTCCACATCCTTAGTCATTCGAGAAATGCAAATAAAAACAACATCGAGATTTCATCTCACCCCAGTAAGACTGGCCAGTAGGAAAAAGTCATCCAATAACAAATGCCGGCGAGGCTGTGGACAAATAGGGACTCTATTACACTGCTGGTGGGAATGCAGACTGGTGCAACCACTGTGGAGAGCCGTTTGGAGATTTCTCAGCAAACTAGATCTAGAGGTTCCATTCAAACCAGCTATTCCCCTTCTGGGTATTTTCCCAGATGATCTGAAAATGTCATATCACTCTGATATATGTGCACCCATGTTTATAGCAGTGCAATTTGTAATAGCTAAAATGTGGAAGCAACCCAAGTGTCCCTCCACAGAAGACTGGATTAAAAAATTGTGGCATTTTTATATAATGGAATATTATTCAGCTATGAAGAAAGACAGTTTTGGGGACTTTGTAGGCAAATTATCAAAACTGGAGTCCATACTCATAAGTGAAATAAATCAATGGTACATGTTCAGGCAACGTATTGTATCACTGGTATAAGAACCTGAGGGTGGGAATATAAACTAAGAGACATGAAGGAAATCTGTTCAAAAACAAAGAACAGGTGGGATGAGGGAGAGGCGAAAAGAAAGAGACAAAAATATATGTATGTATATATGTTTATACATATGTGCAGGAGGGCTAACATGGTTCTACTTTTGTATTATATCACTTAATGCTAAGGAATAATTGATGACGGGTTATTTGATCAATCTTGTATGTCTGTATGTGTTATCCTAAGCACATACTTCGAAGATATCAATATGTAAAGCAGCAACTATTGTTGATTTTTTTTATTCTTTTTTTATTTTTTGTTTTTTGTTTTTTGTGACTTTCTGTTGTTGAGATGATTGACCAATTTCACATGTCTGTGTCTGTGTTCATGTATATACACTTCAAAGATATCAATAGGTAAAGCAACAACCATTGTTGAGTCCATGTCACCTTGTCTGTAAATCAGTTTTGGTTGTACTATTTCTTATGCTAATTTGTGTCTGTTTGTTAATATGTTTTTGTGCTTTTATTTTTTTTAATTTAAAAATACTATGAAAATAGTCTCTGGTTAGAAGACATTATTTCTGGAAGACTTTGTCATCTGTTATTTCTGTAAAAATTTATCCCAAATAACTGATTCAATGACCTGAAATCTTAACCTCTTTTTATCCTCTGACTCACTTCATAAGATTATTGTGAAAATAAAATAAGAATATATATGTAAATTATGGCTTAGGGTAAAAGTTCTTGATAACATGACTTGTTTATAGAAAAGAGTGAGCTAAAAAGAATATGCTAAAATATATTTCAGGTCACTGATTGTCAGCTGTGATTGCTACGTCTCTTTGTGCTCATCCACATCACCTTGGGAATCGTCTAGAGTATTTTAAATTCTTGGTTATTCAGATTCTAGTCTAGCTTGAAATTTCAATGATAAACTCAAGTTAAGACTTGCAGTGACCTATGACTGCTGTGAAAACCTGAAATGATCATAGTATCATTGTAATCTACATGTCTTCCCTCTTCAAAATCCTTCTCTCCATGGTTACAGGATTATTTTTATCCTGTGTGTTGACTGCTGCTGCTTCCTTAGCTGCAGGGAGTAACTGAGCAGTGGCGGAACTGGAGATGGACCATACACCGAGGGTTAGAGCATGGCCGGCCCCGAGAAACAGAGCACCACAGGCGAGCCATGCAAACAAGTTGTTGGGCCCAGAGCAAAGCTAGCCCAGCGGGTGTCTGGCCTGGGTGTGAATCCTTGTTAACCAAAGCACAGATAGTTCTGAGAATGTTTTGCTCTTGATGTTCTCAGCAAAGCACTGACACTTGGCAGTTTTGGCTTCATTTTCTACTTTCCCCCCTTTACTGCGTATAAGTAAACGTGTAGACCATGCTCGGTTGTCACTGTCCTGCCATCAGAGAGGTCAGGTCCCACCCAGTCCAAGCTTTTTTCTGTGTGCCTCTCAGGACCCCGCTTGCTGTGAGGGCCATGGCATTTAACCCTGACCTGACCATCAGCAACCTATAAGAATGTCAGACATCCAAAACACTGTTTGTTGCCATGGCCAGCATGAATTGTTGGTTGTCTCCTTTGTGAAAAAGCCTGAGACCTACCTGAAAGAGAATTCAGCTTTTTTATCTCAGTTCTATAATTTCTGCCTGGCTCTCTTTGCCCAGTAAGCAATACTCTGGTTGCTATATAATTATGGGTTCTCAAGTTTGTGTATCTTTCATTGTGTTCTTTGATCTGCAGAAAAGTCTCACATGCTGAGGTGTGCACTATTGCGCTGCGTGCCTTTCTGTCTCCTCTGCCACCTCGCTCTAATTCTTCTACTTGCTGTCCACATAACAGAGTCTGATCCGCTGGACTTTCGACCATTGCCTGAGCAGGGCTAGGGGATGGAGGCAAGTCTACAGTTCTACGATCACCAGCATTCTCTCTACTATTTCTCTTTATGTTTAGCTATTATTTAGAAAGAGAGAACTTAAGCAGCTAATAATATACACGTCTGGTGAACAAAGCCACAAATTGTATCACATTTCTCAAAGACAGTTAATTGATTCTTTATTTTCTAAATACTAATCAAATGTCAATTATTGATTAATCAAAATGCCAATATCTAGGGATTAAAACAAGTAAAGACAGACATGGTTGCTATCCTAAAATCAATAGTCTCAGGTAGAGAGTTGCCAATATAAGTCAAATAACACTATAAATTCCAGATTATACTTTCAGTGCTGGATGTATTAGTCAAATTTTTATTGCTGTGCTTCGTATCTTAGAAAAACAAATGAAAAGAGGCAAAATTTATTTACACTCACAGTTGTAGAAGTTGACTCTTTCCACTTATGAAGAGTCAGAGCATTAGAGCAGAACAGCATGGTGAAGCAAAGCTGCTCACTTCCATGCAATGAGGAAGCAGAAATAGAAGAAAAGAACCAGAGAGAGAAATGCCAGCAACAAAGTATAATCCCCTAGATCTCACCTCCACAAGAATTCCCTTCAATTGGGCCCCACCTCTTAGGTTTCCACTACCTCCCAATAATGCCATCAAATTATGATCTCTTCACTGAAAAAACATGACGAGATCATTGCCGTCTTGATGCAGTCACTTTCAAAAGCCCATCAGCAAGGGATTCATCCGTGGGTAAAGCTACTGAAAATGTTCACACCCTCAATGCATGAGTCCTTGGTGAACAACTCAGATTTACACCACTGCAGTAGTCACAATGGAGATCAGATTGATTGACTTTGGAAATCAGAAATGCTCTCTGGCCCATTTCTGGGTGGGTATTATTCCCGTTTGGCCTCCTGCCTGCTCTAAAGAGCTTTTCTCAACCACATCCCTCTGCCATCATATCTCTGCTTTGGAACTTTTGGACTGAATCTCCAGATTTAGTACTTCACATTGAAGGTTTCAGACATTGTATCACAGCACTAGGAAAGCTGACTAACATAACCAAAGCAGTAGACGACTGAACAGCACTGTGTTATTTCCCTACAATATGATTGAATCTAATCAAAATAATTTGGAAGGAAAATTAAGTCAGAAGTAATAGGAACATGGAGAAATCTAATCTATGGTATTAGAAATAAGTTGGGGTGAATGGTGGTTGGATTTAGATTTAGCTTAAGTACTTATTTAAGGTTCTAGTGATGCTCTAATTTTGGTCCAGATCTTAGTTTCATGGATGTGTTCTCTTTATAGATATCAAATTGCCCTCTGCCTGTGCCCTTTGCAGGATGCTGCTCTCATATGAGCATATGCTACCTATGATGAAATCCAACCCCTAATGTAGCTGCACTTGTAGGCAGAATTTATGAATATAAAATTAAGTAAAGTCATAAATGTGGGACTCCTACTCACAAAAATAGGCGAGTTAATAAGAAAATGAAAAGTCTGTTTCCACCACTTTCCCCTCCCACTCTTACTGCATGCACAAGCTAAGACCGTGCAAGAGTCCTCAGAAAAAACCTATCTTGTTAGCACCCTGGTCGAAACTATTCAGACTCCAGAACTGTGGGAAATAATCACTTTAAATCTAAAAAGATTTAACACTTTTGTCAGTGTAGAGTTGATGAATATACTTAAAGTAATAAACACTATCCAGTTATATACTGTGTATAACAGAACCACTTTAGACTTAAAGACATACATAATTGGAAAGTGAAAAGCTAAAAATAACTAATACAAATGCAATGAAAATAAAATATAAGTAAATACTATAATTATAGAAGACTGCAAAGACCTTAAATAAGAGCTTTATAGAAACAAGTAAAGCATAATGTGGTAATTAAAAGACCAATTCCAAAGAAAGATATACTTTTATAAAGATGTAAAATCAACATCATAATATTTAAAATAAAACAATATTGATGTATCTACAGGAAGAACTTGATATGAATACCAGAACAACAAAAGAATTGAATATTCCACTGTAAATAGTGGATATAACATCTATAAAGAAAATTAATGAACAGCTAACTTAAATAGAACTATTGGGCAAACAGAATTAACAGACATATACAAAACTTTCCACAGAACAGCAGAAGAATAAACATTTCTCCAGTATTTACAAAGAATATTCTCCAAGATAAATCAAATTTCAGGTTACAAAATGACGTTAACAAATTTTAAAAGATCAAAATCCCACCAAGTATCTTTTCCAATCACAGTAGAAAGAAATGGTATGAAACCAGAGGTGGGTAACAGTGAGTAAATAGGAAAATTCACAAACACTGTACGTAGGAGTCAGATGTCATTGTGGCCCTCCGGTAAGAGCAGGGCCAATGAAGATCAGGTGGTCAATGGGGTTTTAGCAAAAGTCTGGCCCACAGTGTGTCCAGTAGTTTCTCGAATCCATCCTGTAATTATTTTCCCTGCTCCAGAATGTATAATTGGGATAGACTTGTTTAGTACTTGGCAGACTCCTCACACTTGCTCTCTAACCTTTAGTGTGAGGGCTATATCATGATTGGGAAGGCCAAAGGGAAACCATTGGAGTTAATTTTGCCTGGTAAAATAGTAAACCAAAAGCAGTATGGCATCCCTGGAGGGATTCTAGAGATTAGGGCCATCAACAAGGACTTGAAGGATCCAGGGGTGGTGGTCACCACCACATCTCCTTTTAATTCTCCTAGTTGGCCTGTGCAGAAGACAGATGGATCTTGGAGAATGACGGTAGACTACTATAAACTGAATCAAGTGGTGACTCCAATTGCAGCTGCAGTACCAGATGTGGTGTCCTTGCTTGAGCTAATTAACACATCTCCTGGTACGTGGTATGCAGCTATTGACTTGGCAAATGCCTTCTATCCATAAGGACCATCAGAAAAAATTTGCTTTCAGCTGGCAAGGCCAGCCATATACCTTCACTGTCTTACCCCAGAGCCATGTTAACTCCCCAGCCCCGTGTCACGGCTCAGTTGGCAGAGATCTTGACCACCTTTCTCTTCCACATGATACCGCATTGGTCCATTATGTGGATGATGTTATGCTGATTGGGTCTAGTGAGCAGGAAGGAGCAGCTACTCTTGATTTGCTAGTAAAGCATTTGAGAGGCACAGGATGGGAAACAAATCCAATGAAAATTCTAGGTCCTTCCGCTTCTGTGAAGTTTCTAGGGGTCTGGTGGTGTGGAGCATGTAGAGACATTCCTTCTAAGGTAAAAGATAAGTTGTTGCATATCTGGCTTCCCCCTACAACCAAAAAAGAGACACAGCACCCAGTGGGCCTATTTGGATTTTTGAGGCAACACATTCCTCACTTAGATGTCTTACTCTGGCCCATTTACTAAGTGACTCGGAAAGCTGCTAGCTTTGAGTGGGGCCCAGACCAAGAACAGGCTCTGCAACGGGTCCAGCCTGCTATGCAGGCTGCCTTGCCCTGGGACCGTATGATCCAGCAGATCCAATGGTACTTAAGGTGTCAGTGGCAGGAAGAGATGCTGTTTGGAGTCTCTGGGAGGCCACCATAGGTGAATTGCAGTGGAGACATTTACGATTTTGGCGCAAGGCCCTCCTGTCTCCTACAGATAACTACTCGCCCTTTGAAAAACAGCTCTTAGTCTGCAACTGGGCCCTGTGGAAACTGAATGCTTGACCAAGGGACACCAGGTCACCATGAGACCTGAGTTGCCTATCATGTTCTGGGTATTATCTGATCCACCAAGTCGTAAGGTTGGACATGCACAGCAACAGTCTATCATTAAATGGAAGTGATATATTCATGGTCAAGCCAAAGCAGGTCCAGAGGGTACAAGCAAATTACATGAGGAAGTTGCCCAGATACCTAGAGCTCCTAAATCTGCTGTACTGCCTTCTGTTTCCCAGCATGCTCCTATGGCCTTGTAGGGTGTACCATATGATCAGCTGTCAGAGGAAGAGAAGGCTAGGGCCTAGGTTATGGATGGCATTGCACGCTATATTGCCACCACCCACAAGTGGAGAGCTGCAACAATACAGCCCCATCCTGGGATGTCCTTGAAGGACAGTGGTGAGGGAAAATCACCACAGTGGGCAGAACTTCAGGCAGTGCACTTGGTAATACACTTTTCCTGGCAGGAGAAATGGCCAGATGTGTGACTATATACTGATTCATGGGCCATAGTCCATGGTCTGGCTGGATGGTCAGGAACTTGGAAAGAACATACCTGGGAAATTGGTGACAAAGATAGTTGGGGAAGAGATATGTGCATAGACCTCTCTATGTGGGCAGAGGATGTAAAAATATGCTTCCAATGGAAACACCCACCAAGAGGTGACATCAGCAGAAAACTTTAATAATCAAGTAGGTAAGATGACCTGTTCTGTGATAGTGGTTAACCTCCTTCTTCAGCCACCCCTTTCGTTACCCAATGGGCCCATGAACAGAGAGGCCATGGTGGAAGGACGGAGTTTATACATGGGCTCAGCAGCATGGACTCACACTCACCAAGGCTGATCTGGCTCTAACCACTGCTGAACACCCAATATTCCAGCAGCAGAAGCCAACCCTGAGTCCATGACATGGCACCATTCCCTGTGGTGATCAATCTACAACCTTGTAGCAGTTTGATTATGTTGAACCACTTCTATCATGCAAGGGACTGTACTTTGTACTCACTCACACAGACATGTACTCTGGATATGGACTTTCATTTGCTTCATGTACTGCTTCTGCCAAAACTACTGTCTGTGCACTTACAGAATACCTTATCCACCATGATGGAATTCCACATAGCATTGCCTCTGACCAAGGGACACATTTTGCAGCCAAAGAAGTAAAGCAATGGGCTCATGCTCAAGATATTCACTGGTCTTCTCATGTTCCTTACCACCCAGAAGCAGCTGGATGGACAGAAAGGCGGAATGGTCTTTTGAAGACACAGTTAAGGTACACGCTAGGTGGCAATAGCTTGGAGGGCTGGGGTAAGATACTTCAAAAGGCTGTATATGCTTTGAATCAATGCTCACTATATGGCACTGTGTCTCCCATAGCCAGGATTCACGTGTCCAGGAATCAAGGGGTGGAAGTAGGAATGGCACCACTCACCATTGGTCCTAGTGACCCATTAAAAAAATGTTTGTTTCCTGTCCCCACAACCTTATGTTCTGCTGGCTTAGACATCTTAGTTCCAGAGGGAGGAAGGCCTGTACCAGGGAGCACAGCAATGATACCATTGAAGGGGAAGCATAGATTTCCACCTGGTCATTTTGGTCTCCTTACGCCTCTGAGGAAACAAGTTGAAAAGGGAGTCACAGTGTTGTCGGGGTGATTGACCCAGATTATCAAGGAAAAATTGTACTACTACTCCACAACGGAGGAAAGGAGGAATACACCTGGAGTGCAGGACATCCCTTAGGGCGCCTCTTAGTATTACCATGCCCTGTTAGAGGCACAATGACGAATGGCCCAGAGCCTTCAGGAATGAGCTATGGGTCACTCCACCAGGGAAAGAACCAAGTCCTGCTGAGGTGCTCATTGCAGGCCAAGGGAATACAGAATGGGCAGCAGATATAGGTATCAGACCCTGTGACCAGCTACAGAAAAGAGGACTGTAACTATATTATTTCTGTCCTAATGTGATTCTAATGTAATTTAATGTTGATAGACTTAATACTGGTCCTTAAAGATTGTTAAGATGTGAAATAATATGCATAAGCATCACCCAAGGAAAACTTACCTTCTATTCTGGTGAGGTAATTAGCATATTTACATTTATATGCAGGATAGTTATAACATATTAGGCATAATTACAGGCATGCCTGTGTGTCTGGAAACTCATTTAAAGAAATGTCTCTAGTTGACAAGGGGTGGATTGTTATGGTTGATGTTCTGTCAACTTGAGGAGTGTAGAAGCTTAACTAAGTAACTCAATAGTTCTACATCCTGGGGTGAAAAGGACATGCCCTTACATCTCTAGGGTGTTGTTTATTATGTCAGTCTGAGAAGTGTAGATTATGTGACTCAGTGCGGAGTTAGGGTGCTTACTTTGTATTCATCCTGAGCCTGTCTAAGAGGGGGGCGAGGAGCTGGTGTAGGTGTAAAGGACCCCCTGAAGGTATAGGCTGCACACAATAAAAAGAGAAATGAGAAAGGACTGATTGCTGGTTCTTCCAAGGAGCTCATCTGTGCCTTCAGCTTGGTCATCTCCTGGCTTCTGGTGCAGACTGTTTGTCTTCTACTTGGGACTCTTCAGCCTTTGAGTATAAACTCTACAACCTTCATTGTAGGTTGTTCAGCATTCTATCACAGACCCACCAGCCTCCTGATATGGGCTTGTACAGACACTGCAGTGGGCTCCAGGCCCTGGAGCGGACTCTTCAATCCCCCACATGAAGACACCCTCTGCATGCTTCTTCATCCAACTCTGTGGCTGACGATTGTAAGCCAAATTTGCAATTTCATGCACATTTGTAAAACTTGTAATATAGTAAACCCTGAATGATACTCTGGTGGAGTTAGAATTCTGACTGTATTTACTCGGCTTTGAGATGAAAGAGGATTACATGTATTTAAACTTTGGTGGTAAGAGGTAACTATAAGGTAAGGTTATAGAGAAACAGGAAGATATGTGTACTATCAGAAGGATGGTTAGTTACAATACATATTAGTCTCACATTCTTAAAATAACTCATCTTATTCCAGATGATAATGCCACAATTGCAATACTGCATTCCTCAGCCCTCCTTATACCGCATATGGCACAATTAACAGCAGAGTATGAAGTAAAGGATTTACTCAGCTGGAAAGACAATCTCCTTTTCCCTGTCATTTGTCTCCTTATTTTGGTCTTTACCATAGACATAACAACTAGAGCATAAAGTCAAGAAAACTTGGTGTCTGAACACCACTGAAAGAGAATACTTGGAAAATGAGGTAACTTTCAAAAACTTTGTTAGCCATCAAGAAAATCAAAGATTGAAATGTGTTCATTGAGATAAGGGAAAGGAAGCCACTGGTGACTTTATCAGAAAAGTCTTTCAAGAACACAAAGATTCTACCTGATTGTGAGGAGTAGTAAATAGAGGAAAATAATATAAAAAAGAAAAGGAGAAAGAGAAGATAACACCAACGCTTGGTATTAGAGGCTTGTTTCTAAGAAATGGGAGTAGTAAGCAGAGAAAATATAGCTCTTAAAAGGTCTCTGCTTTTCGGGTTGATGATTTTAGTTTTTTTATTAAGAGATACAGCAAACAAGAACATATTTTATTTACTCTCCACATAAAATCCTGTGTGTTTTCTTTTTTGGCATGGGGATAATTATAAGCATATGTAATTTGATATGTGTGCTGGATAGATATGGAAAGAAAAATAGAGAGGAAGCTAGAAGACACAGATAATGGCCATGCCTCACTCTCACATGGTGTAAATTTCTATTTTTGTGTGATGTTGTAATTGAAATTTCTAAATAAAGCAAAATTAATTTAAGGTTCTTAATTGAAATAATCACAATAGTTAAAGACAGATAAGTGTCACACCACATAGCACAGAATATAAAATAAGTTTGCACCTGCATAGCCTTAATTTATAAACTCCTGCTGGTGATTGCTAATTATATCGGAATATCTTAATAACAAAATATATTTAGCCTTAGATCAAACTCATTTTAAACTTTCACTTGGATTCCAAATTATAAATAAATGTGATCCTTGAGAATATTTATGAGCATGCCCTATGAGAATAGCAGTGAAATATTGAAATTGAAACTGAGAACGTCATGGTGTATTTGAGAAAGAATATTTCAGGAAAATTTCTATAGTAAATTGTTTATGAGCCAGTAAATTCTCCAATAGACATTTCACCAGCCTTCTAAAGTTCCATATAACCAAAACAGTATAAGGAATGAATTTATTTCATTTTCTATTTCCTTTCAAAAAGTTATATACAAATTTTTACCATGTGCCTCCAGAAAAAGTTTATGACTATGAAAGTTTTTATTGAGAAGAGACTGACAGTTTATATATTCAGCTCTTTGAACCATTATTCATTTACTTATATTTTGAAACTATATTAAAAATAAACTAAATATTATATATTGATGTCCTAGTGGGTATATCCTCACAGTTGTAGTTGGTAATAATGCAATTTTTCTCTGGCTAAAGGCTACAGCTCAAATGTTTTGAAGTATGGAATAGTTTTGAAGGACAATAAATCTCTCTTTTTATGAACATATTATCAATCCTATATCCATAGATACCACAGTAAAGTAGATAGGAGGCTTCCCCACACACTGTATTGCGGCATTGCCTTCCATGAGAAGGGATGTCATGTGATGAAGTATAAGTACTCTGTGTACCAGGCCACCTAAATATTCACTGTTTATAGCATTAAACTTACTACAACAAAAACTAGGCAAAAGTTATGTATCTTGTAATGTCCAAAAAAATTTAACTTCAAGTTTTGTATATCCAACAACGTTCTCACAAATAATAGTCTTACCAAGATACTTCTCAATATAAAGAAATATTTTACAGGAAAATTCATGTCAAAGATTTTCCAAAAGTAATTTTTACTGGTGCTCTAAAACATAACATGAAATATCTTCCAAAAATTTTAGCTGACTCTCCCTCAGACAAAGGTCTTCCATCTAGGACATATAAAGAATTTAAAAAAACATCAGTCCCCCAAATTCAAAGACCCAATCCAAAAATGGGCATCTGAGATGAGTACACACTCCTCAGATAAAGAAATACAAATGGCAAATAAATACATGAAAAAATGTTCAACATCATTATTTATTTGAGAAATGCAAATTAAAACAACACTGAGATTTCACCTCATCCCAGGAAGAATGGCTGCCATTAAGAAATCAACCAATAACAAATGTTGGCGAGGCTGTGGAGAAACAGGAATTCCTCTCCACTGCTGGTGGGAATGCAGACTGGTGAAACCACTGTGGAGATTGGTTTGGAGATTCCTCAGCAAACTAGGTCTAGAGGTCCCATTCAACCCAGCTAATTCCCTTCTGGGTGTTTTCCCAGAATATCTGAAAACATCATATCACAGTGATATATGTGCACCCATGTTTATAGCAGCGCAATTTGTCATAGTTAAATCATGGAAGCAACCCATATGTACATCCACTGAAGAATATATTTAAAAATTGTGGTATTTTTATGTAATGGAATATTAGCTATAACGAAGGATAAACTTGAAGCTTTTATAGGTAAATGGTCACAACTAGAGGCCATACTCTTTTTTTTTTTTTTTTTTTTGCGGTACTGGGGATCGAACTCAGAACCCTGCGCTTGCTAGGCAAGCGCTTATTCCACTGAGCTATATCCCCAGCCACTAGAGGCCATACTCATAAGTGAAATAAATCTGACCTCCATGTGTAAGCAACATATTGTCTCACTAGTATGAGAACCTGAAAGAGTGAAAATTAGGAGGTATGATAGACATTGTGACATGAAAGGAAACTTCTTGAAAATAAAGAGCAACTGGGATGAGGGAAAAGGGAAAAGAAAGAAGGGGAAATTATGTATATATGTGTACACAGGATAGCCAACATAGTTGTACTACTGACTTCTATTGCTTTACTGAAAGGAACAGTTAATGATTAATTATTTGACCAATCTTGCATGTCTATATTTGTTTTACTGAGAAACCACTTTGAAGATATCAATCTGTAATACAGCAACTATTGTTAATTTCCTACCACTTTGTCTGTAATTCAGTATTGCTTGTATTGTTCTTGTGCTATTTTGTAAATGGATGTCTGTTTGTTAACGTTTTCCTTTTATTTTTAAAATAAATTTTAAAAAACAAACATCTTCTCCACCTTCTTAATATTATTACCATCTTCAAATTGCACTCAATCATTCCCAGCATGTAAAGGGAAAGAGTTCATACGACTTCTAAATATGTTCATATATATCCATATTTATTTCAACAAATAACATACTCAATATTATTTCCAAAAACTACAAACAATAGAGATGGAAACACAGGAAAATTTGGGGGTTTTTGACCCTCAACTTTCATTTACTCAAAAGCAACCACTCTTAGCAGTGAATCTTCCCAGAAGTAAATTATAAAAATATAAATGAATCACTATAGAAAGATATATAGTATTATTCATAAAAGCAAGAAATAGTATATTTATATACATAATCATATGATTATTTGTCAACTTGCTATGGTTAACCAAACCTTTGTCCAAAACCTTAGATAAAACAATTCTCCCAAGAATTTCTCTTAACCCCAGCTAAGGGAGCATCTGCACCCAATTCTTTTTTTTTTTTTTTTTTAATTTTTTTTTTTTA